>CAJPIZ010000069.1:0-39701 GCA_905368565.1 Medioppia subpectinata
AGGGAAGTGATGAGTGGAATAAAGACAGAAACCAGTTGAGAGACAAAGCATTTGTGATCTCTTCGAGCATCTGTTCGTTGAAATGAAGTTTATTGTCGGATGTCATGCATGTTATCAGATCTTTGAGAAGCATCTGATCCGCTCGAACGCCTTAATACATACAAACAATTAAAGGTATATATTATAGAAAAACATTGCCTTAATTGATAAATATTAACAATAATGTAGAAATATATAGTATTTTAATTTAAATAATAATTGTTTAGAAAGTATTTAAGTAGTAGTAAATTAGTAAATAGAGTTTTAAATTGTATTTTAAACAATATAACATATATTATTTTGTTGATATACTGTATATTATAAAATTAATAAATGTAATCAAAATACCTGTTAAATGATGATCATAATAATGAGGAGGAAAATAGTGATCAATGATTGCTATTAAACCCCTATTATAATAATAATATATAATTTCAATAAATTAAACAAAATTGTGATTTAACAAATAATGCATACATTAAAGAGTGCTCTTCATTGCCATCAAATACAATGAGAAGAAGAGCTGCAATAAAATTCATTCCCTGACAATAACCGACTGACGGGTTAACGCAAATACAGTATCCAATGAGAATATTTCGTAATTTTGTAATCTTTTAATCAAGATCATTTTTAAATTAAAATCTATCACAGTTTATAACTTATAAAAATTGTACCCCATTATCATCGCTGGCAAACATATTATGATTGGGAACCGTTCGCTTCACATCCAAATCTATTTGACGAAACACATCGCTATGGGATTCCAGTAATTCTTCGTCTTTATAATTTGACGCTTCATTTAAGATGTTTTTAATCTAAAATAGATTCATAGGAATTAAATTTAATGTTAATTATTTAATATATTATAGACATATTTACGTCCAACTCATCGCCTATTTTGGATTTGATAAATATGAGCCAAATTTGAGCCCTAATAGCATTAGGAATTCCGTAGTCTCTTATGAGACATTTAATGCTTTGACAACTTTCTGACCAGTATTTGATTGAATTAGTGTTTAATAATTCACTCATCAATTGTTCGATGTATAAGGAATTCATGATCTCTTGTGTCACCTCATCTCGATTTGCCAGAAATCCAAACTTATCCATACATTTCTCAGTTTCAGCATAATTATAATATTTCTTCATTAAGGTGAATATCCTTTTAAATATTGCTGAATCCGATGATATCTAAACAAAAGTATAATTTTTAACCAATTAATAATTGTCGTGCACTTTGTTAACAAGTATTAGATAATAATAATAGTATACTGTCATCAAATGTATATGTACTGTATATCTACAAGGATTACCTGTTTTTGTGATATAAGACATGCAAAATTGTAAATCATTTCATTAAAGTCCTCAAAAATATCAGTAGTTTCTTGAAGCATATGCTCGTCATTCCCTTCAAATGAATTGTCACTAATTTGTGAATTAAGATAAGTTTAAAATATTAAGTAATTGGATAAATAAACACAAAATAAAATACTAACAAATTTATTGCAGAATCAGATGAAGAGCCCGAACGATATCGTCTATAATCGACTTTTTTAGTATTCCGTCCATTGCTTTGAGAAAGTTTTCTTTGCGTGCATTTAGTTTCAAATGTACTCATTCTTCGTTGATATTCAGTAGTATTACTGTTATTATTGTTGTTATTATTATTAATGTCTGCAATTTCAGCAAATTCTGTTATTTTTGCAATTGTATGACTCTTATGGCAGACACTCATTTTGACACCATATGTTTAGACAGTCAGTCAATACATATCATTCAAATATTAATTATAATAGATTTTAAGTACAGTATGTCTTATATAACAATGAATTCATGCACCGTTCATATCGTTAACGAAGTCTTAGGCATACACTGAAAAAAGCGAGAATGATTTGTAATAAGAAATTAATACCATATTATATATCACTCACACCATTATATAATGGGTATATAAATTCTGTGCACTCACTCACACACCGCCTATACAGGTCTTATTCAATGCTCACAATTAAAACAGATATAACAGTATATATAAAAGTATAGCGAAGACAATGATTCACCTGTTGTTAACAAATTGCAAATTCATTGAATAAATCATTTTTTTATTTCAACGCAAAGTATGGCAATCGCATCACTTCCAGACTGAAGGGACAGTTTTAAAATTATTTTTCTAACTTTATTTTATAATTTTACATGTTTAAAATTAAATTTGTCTTTTAATTCAACTGACTATACATTAAATGTTTAATAATTTAAATGTTTTATTATAAAAATAGGTTTTTAATAAAAACTAAATTTAAAATTAACACATTTTGTCTAATATTAAACTCATTGTTAATCCCACTTCATATCCACAAAACGAAATACAATGTTAGCGAAGTACATTGTTACGTTTCATTATATAACAATTTAAATTTAGTATACATTACATAGTTTACATTATACTAACACAGATTATTGCTAAATATATAAACTGAATAAATATTTTTAAAATTATTTTAAAAGTTTAATTATATTTACTATGAAATAAGTAATAATAATTAGTTAAAATGTCCTCAATTTAAAATATTGTACAAATTTATTTAAACACCTGTAAAACACATTATTTGGATATAGTATTTGAACTGATGTTGTATTATAATTGTAAAAAACAATTATTAAAAATTCATAAAATCCAATGCCTGATAAAAATATACTTTATTTCATAGTATTATTTATAGCTTACAAATAATATCTAGTCCGTCATAATGTATTGGCCCAGCAGAATTTCGATTATCTCTTAAACTAAACGAGCTAGATCAAATCTGTAAAAAGTAAAATAGAGTTCCATATATCTAGTTTTTTGTATCAAAAAATTATTAATATCACGTGACCAGAACACAGAAAATTTTGGGTCAAATCGATTTGCTATGTTTTTTGCCCACCTCGAGAAGCGCTAGGAAGGGGGCGGGTATGTGGTTGGGTAGATGACATATGAATGTCTATGATATGAAAGTTTGGTTAGGATTCGTTCAGCCATTTAAGAAAAATTGTTAATTTTGTTAACATTAGATCTATGGGAAAAAATGGTTCTGGAGTCGACTTTTTATAACTACGAAAATGTTGTATAAAATAAGCAAAATTGGGGTAATTTTGTTCAAATATTGGGCCAAATTTGTTGAATATATTGTTCGTTACGAAAAAATATCTGTTCAATGTTTATGAAACTTTCATATCATATACATTCATATGTCATCTACCCAACCACATACCCGCCCCCTTCCTAGCCCCCCTCGAGGTGGGCAAAAAATATGGCAAATCGATTTGACCCAAAATTTTCTGTGTTCTGGTCACGTGATATTAAAAATTTTTTGATACAAAAAACTAGATATATGGAACTCTATTTTACTTTTTACAGATTTGGTCTAGCTCGTTTAGTTTAAGAGATAATTGAAATTCGGCTGGGCCAATACTTTATGACGGACTAAATACTAACAAAATATTGACATAAATGTCTAAATAATTAATTAAAAGAAAATTGCTCTCTATTTTGCAATATTGTAAATAACCTTTTAATTCATTTATAATTTAAATATTGCAGAGTTTATGCATAGTATAATTATTATAATATACATATAATAATTATTATTGTACTATAAATTAATAACTGCAGTACAGTATAGATTCTATACTATAGGATATACTGTACTATAGCAAAATGCATAATGATCCCTGGGCATTTTGTTGTCAAGTGTAGTAAAATTAACGTTTACATGCATTTGCAATATTTTCCGACAATTTAGTGGAAAATTTCTTTTGATTTCTCCCACAATAATCTATAGCTTAGGTTTGATTACAGCAAGAAATTTTCACCATTAAATTTCTATTTTATTCAACTCTTGTTGAAAACACAAACTTATTTGTGGTGCATAACAACAAATAATCTTGCACAAAACAAAGCATTTTTCAAAATAATCGTTCATATGTTTTTATTAATAATAAATGCATTAATGAACATGTATAATTGTCTAATATCACCCCAATTGTCAAATATTTGTTATTTTCCGACTAAAACTGTCTTAAAATATCTTGATTGATTATTGACATGTAATTAATTAAATAGTTTATATATTGTTACTAATGTCTACTGTATAATGGTTTAATGAATAGTGTTTTAATTTTTTACACAATAAACATAAGATTGCAAAGAATGGGTTTGAATGCATTCTGAATGAATTCATAGCATTCCTCACATCACTTACAGTTATCGTATTGCAAGTCAGCCTTTATTTGAAACATTGTATACTTTTTCAAATTCATAAAATATTATATTATTCTATTTGTAATACTATTACGAGAAAAACTCCTCTAAAATAATTTGCTTAAAAACAAAAAGAAATAACATGAAGTATATGAAATTAATACATCAACTAATAGTGGGCGTAATTTTAAATCTATTAATTATTCAAAGTATACTTTGTATATTAATATTTGTCAGACTATGTCTACGATCTATATTTTAATTGGTGGCAAAATTTCACACTAAAAGTATAGGTCAATACTTGGGAAGCAGTCCTTATATATGATAGCATTTTGATTGTTATTCTTATAAAATCCAAGAGAACTTCAATGAGATGTGAAAACTTTGTTTTGCAGATTAACTACAATAGAAAATTGTAAAACAATTGCTATTATTATGTGTATATATGCTGTGCCATGAATTTGAAGTCACAAACGGTTTTGGAAATAAATTCTTGTTTGCAATGAATTCTAGTTTTTATATTTGCTGTGTTTTAGATTTTTAATGGTTTTTAATTGTGATATTAATATAAAACGAGTTTTGTATAAGTATTAGGAAATAAACTTTTTTCTTATTATAATTAAGATTTACTTAAAATAATTAATATCTGTATTGTTTTAACAAATTGTGAGACTCAATGTGTTTTGAAAAATATAAATGTGTCTATAAAATAGATTGAAAACAAATATTTTTAATTAATTTATTGATAATAATTCACACATTTTGTATGAATTTTCAGTTTATATTATTTGTAAATCATTTATGTAACGATAAATTGTGTAAAAATCAAAATACAAATAAACAAACTTCTAAATCAAGTGAAGGCTTAAGAGATTACTTTATTGCAACTCAATGTAAGTCTATATTAAATCCTTATTACAGATATTATTCTTATCGCTTGATATACTGTACGGCATATTTCAATGATTAGATTTTTTGTATTTATTTTTTTGTAGTTATATATGTCTTATAAAATTGTTTTGTAACAAAAAATACAAATTATATTTTGTATGTTTTGACATAACTTGATCTCAATTTCTTATAATACATATTTCTATTATCTGATAATTATTATAGATTCCAATGCAGTATAAGTTAATACTGATATTAAAATGTTGTCTACATCTCAATCACTCCAAGAGATTGTTTAAAAAATTATTATTCATACAAAATGTTTTAAAACTTGTCTTATAGTAGTTTTTACGATCATTTAATGTTCAGTATTTGATTTTATAAGAGCTTATGAAAAGTCACGTTTTAAATCAAACTGTTTATTATAATTGTTAACAAAATGTGAACAAACCGTACGACCAATTAATACTTATTTTATCGTCAAATTATTGTTTGAAACGTTTAATCTGTGTTTCAAATTAGTTAATTGGACGTAAATTTTATACCAATTATTTTACGCTATCATTAATGTGGAAGTTGTATAAATTTTGAATATATTATTAAGTACAAATATTATTTGATGATAAATATACTCTATTTCTAATTAAGTAATCATTTACCAAGTGTGTTTTGTGCACTAGTCTTAAGCAATTTTTTAAATGTTATCAATTTTTCTGCATAGCATCAAAATTTTAAATAATACTTCAAATTCATCCAAAAATCATGTCTTTAATGGTTAAAAAAGATTTGAAGCGAAAATTAGTGAAAATTTCGTTGATTTGTGTTAAAAAAGAAATCAAAATCTCGTATTTGCAACAAAAAGAGCTAATATTAAAGGCGGTGTCAAGTGATGGCTATTTCAGTAAATTAGGACATATTTGGCAAACACTGGAAACCGGAGGTATTGTATAATAACTGTTTTTCTGTATTGTTTGTGTGTTTAACGCATATTTACAAATAGGTTAACATATTTTCTGATTGTATTTATTTTACCAAATTAATAGTTAATTATCCGGTTTTGCATTATTTGCCTTTAAATGACTTCAATGACTGCAATGACATTGAAATGAATGCAAAACTTGGGAAAGAATTTACATCTTCTCAAGTGCTTTACGAAGAGATTGAAAGCATTGAAATACCAGTGATTGTAAGCAATGTTCACACGAATGGCACAAAATCACATTCAAACGGTACGGCACTAACGGGAGGACCAAATTGTGCGCAAATTTTTGTTGGATTCAAAACAGTTGACAAAACATTCAATACATTATTGGAAGAGAATTGGAAGGACTGGACGGGCGCTCGTAATCTGTATCTCAATTTGTCGTCCGATTTCGGACTTCTCAAGATATGTCTAATGAGAGGAATAGATGTGAACAATTTGGATGCATTCATGTATATTCTCATCGCTTATTGCACTCATATTAACGATAAGAACCGAATTCTGTTACTAGACTTTGTCGACAGATTCCGATTACAACGCCTTTCGTGTTATCTTACGGTTTACACCAATGTCTTGAATGACAACATTTAATGTGTTATTTACACACAAATAATTCTGTAGTCAATTAATAACAATAATTTTTAAGTATTTATTATTCATTTAAATATTATGTCTAAAATCACACTTAAGGTTAAGTTTTATGATATTTTTTTATAAAAATTTATGAATTCATGTTTTAAATAATAAATAGTTATATAAATAAATTTCATATCAAATAAATAAATATATTATTTTCTATCATAAGCTGCCAATTAAGTTAAATTGCTTTAGTTTTTCAGGCAAATTATCCTTATATAAGACTGGATCCGCTCTAAACATACAAAAAACATAATTCAATTAAAAGTTATTACAAATAAAATGTTTAAATTAAATGTTACCTGAATTCAACAGCTATTAACGGCATTGACTTATAAATAGCTGCGAAATGGTTTATACAATCGGATCGATCGTTCAAATGTTGCAAAACATCGGCCGAAAGCATATCATTGTTTACACATTCGGGACATTTAAACTTTTTTCTTGGCGTCACTTTAATGGGCGACTTTCCCGTCACATTCGACACCTAAACCATCAAAACATTATTAACATTATTACCGGGATATCTAATGTTAACTAAAGTAGTCATTAAAAACAACAAATTACCAGAAAATTCATTGCAATGTCTTCGCAATTCATATGTTGATCGACCCATGACTTGATTTCTTTGGGCATAAAGTTTGTATACAAATGATTGTAATACTAAAAACAAAATGAAAAGTTCATAAGTATTACAAAACACTAGAAATGAAAAGTGTGTTACTTTATGATAGAAGGCGGCGCCGGTCAACACCATCGATACATCATTAGTCCATTCGGACTCATACTTCCATTTGTTTGTCCGATTGTCCCATCGATGCACACGAGATGGGAAGCCAACGATACGGTCGGGAAATTCACGCCAAACCTGATAACCAAACTCTAGTTCGTCGGCGGTTAGCATAACGATGTCGTCATCGATGGCTAGAATGGCATCGGTTTCGATGCATTCGTAGGGATAGAAGCGATTACTCAACTTATTCTCTTTGGTTGTGATTATCTGTAAAGGGATGTGAATGTCCGGCCATTTACTCCTTTTAGGAGCGCTTTTCAATTGATTGTTCCAAACGACCACTACTTTCACACAACTCTTTGCTTTCACTACACTTCTGATCACTTCGTAAAGACTTTCTAAACGATCGTAAGTCAGTATAACTGCAGTAAAACCTATTGATTGTCGCGAAGAATATTTATGACTAATTATTGCATAATTAGAGGTGAGGGAGGGATTGAGTCGATTCCAGTGCTCTGACGGTTGAGCAGAATTTGGGAAAATTCGTTCATTTATTATCCTAAGAGTGGTTAAAGCGATCGCTTTCATTGAACTAAAGTATGTCTTCCATAGGAAAGTAGTTTGAGTTCTCATTTCGTTTATATTCTTCTCCGAAATCGATGTCAAAATTGTCATCAAATCAGGCATAGAATGCGATCGTATTCTCACAGACGCTGTCACCCAATCGATCTCCTCTTCAAATGGAAGCACATATTCATCCGAAATGACGACAGGAATACATCCGGACATCAATGAATCGCTAAGAAGCGGATGGCCTAAGAATCTTGTCTTTAAAACGAGACAAAACGTCGATTCGTTCAACACTTTGGGATAATTAAGTTCAATATTTCGCTCATTATTGCACATTTGAGTCTCGTTTTCATGTCTATTATTATAATTGCATTGTTTTCTTGAGACAATTAATAGTTGTTCCGAGTGTTGAGACTCGAGAGCACTGAGTATTTGTTGATCACCGGCGGAGACGGAATCAAATTGAGTGCAAATCACAAACCATTTTCGTTTATTGTCTAAAATGCTCTTTTCGTTAAACGTTTTCTCCTTATATTCATAACTAAATAAACTGAAGACCGGAATCGAGACGTCGAAAGTTGGTCTATAATTCCAAGAGTCAAAGCCGGCGCCCGCTATCAACGCGTCGCCAATATTCAGATCACTTCTTGAGTTATAGTGAATAAGAGATGTGGAAATCATATTGAATATGATATGATTGGCTCCGCGACCCCAATGGGCCAGTGATCCCAATATCACTGATATCTCATCCGATTTGACATTTCTATCATTTAGTAAATCAATGTTTGGTATAAAAAGACAGGCCTTTGAGGGGTCGGCCGTATAGTAAGGACTCGATATAATCGCTTCCAAGAGTTCGCGATATTGTTGTGAAAATGGACTTAACATTGATTTGTGATTTGAATCAATGAAATCAATCGATGGATAAATATATACATTAATGAGCTCTTCGTTATTCAAAGTGATTGTATTGTCGTAATTACCACAACGATAGACATCGAAGCACTTGAAGTGATTGCACAATGAGTTGGTGGCCGTCGGCGGCGACACCTGATTGTCATCGATCATCACCTGAACTGAATTGTGGCCATTGTTTATAATTCTGTCTTTGGTTTCTTGTAGTGTCAGATGAGTTGACTTTTGTCTCAATTCGTCAAACGAGATGTCGGCCAAAGATATGGACGACAGGGATGTGAACCAAATGGTGATGATATAGAGAGCGGAACCGATGAGACACAAGAAGACAATGGAGAACCAGATGTTGATGAAGACGTGGATCGGAATCCAACGCAACAGTGATTTGAATTTACACTTAAGGTGTGAACCAATTGGTGGCCATCTCTTGTCATTGGCCGACAAACCAATCATTTTGGTGTCAATTGTCAACCATTCTTGTCATCACTGGTCATCACTTCTTCACGTGTGGATCAAACCATCGCATCGTTTGGTCACTTGTGTAACGCTTTGAACGCATTTCTCACACAAAACGCAATTCAATTCAATCTAAACATTGAATTCATTGAAAATGTTTTGCTTTTTATTTGTTTATCAAAACATTGAAACAGTTTTCAGTCATTCACTCAAAGCTTCACTTATTTCTCGCCAAAAATCCCCGAAAAGAGACCCAAAATTGCCCCAAAAGTGAGGGTTTTCTCTGAAAAACATGTGTTTTTATTGATGTTTTAGTTGTGTTTTGGCACTCAATTGAACGCCAATCATAAGAAACACGTGTTTTTGCGGTCCAAACGTGTGAATGATTTACTCATTTGTGAGACAATAATAATGAGTAAAATTAATTTCGTTTCATCTGTTTATTGGATCAGAAGAGGTGTCGCCAAAGAAGTGCCAAACACTGTCCAACTGACCAAAGATGATCTCAAACGGATCATCGATGAACACAAACAACAGCACGGATCAGATGAACAGTATGTCACCCAATGTTACGTTATCTGTATAGCCATTGATTGTCTTATTGTATTGTTTGATAGAAATGACGATCAGATGAGTGTATCGGACGAAGAAGTGGCAGAAAATGGCCAAAACGACGACAATATAGTAGAGAAATACGGTTTAGATAATTACGATGAGGACAGCGAAGGAGAGTTGGGAACAAATAGTTTGAGCGCTTTGGCCAGTCTTACCGTCTATGGAGATAATACTGAAGACCCGTATATTGAAAACGATGACAATTCAGACGTAAACATATGCCTATGATTTGCATTTGAAAGAAATGGTGACTAAAATTGATTTGAAATACAAAAACAGGAATCGGATGAAAATGAAGACTTTCGGATCAAACCGACTGATAATTTAGTTCTTGTCGGACACGTTGAAAGTGATGCCTCTGTCCTTGAAGTGAGGGGTGAGTGTTTTGAATGGACTTGTCTTACAGATAGTTATAAATAAAATATTTGATATTAGTTTACAACGAGGAGGACGAGCATTACGTTCATCACGACATCATACTTGGCTCTTATCCCATATGCTTGGAGTGGATTAACTACAGCTCCAGTAGCGAAGAACCGGTCAATTATGTAGGAATCGGTGATATGGGCAAAGAGATCACCATTTGGGACATCGATACCGTCAACTCATTAGAGCCCGTCTACAAACTTGTGGGACACGAGGACTCAGTTCTGGACCTCTCGTGGAATGCAAACATCCGCAAAATGCTTGCGAGCGCTTCCGCCGATCAAAGCTCTTGTGTTTGGGATTTAGAAAAATGTCAAATCATTACACGTTTCGATCACTTCAAGAGTAACGTACAGTCCATTGAATTTCATCCGTTTGAAGCGCAGACACTACTCATTGGTGACACCAATGGAATCGTTTCGATAGCCGACTGTCAAAGCGGAGGCTTTAAGAAGTGGAAAGTGGGCGAGAATTGTGAGGTCGAGAAAGTGATTTGGAATCACTTCAATCCATACACATTCTTCTGCTCCACTTCTGATGGAAATGTTTTCAATTATGACGTCCGCAATGAGAAGAAAGCCATTTATTCAATCAATGCACACACGGATTCGGTCACCGGTCTGTCCCTTAGGTATTGTATCGCATTAGCCATTTATCTGAGTTTTGTTTTAATTAATGTCTTGTTATACAGTCGTCATTGCAATGGATGTCTGATCACAGCATCCATTGATAAACTGGTAAAGGTTTGGGACGTTGACGACACGAGCGCTCATTTTATAACACAATTCTCTGATCTAAATATCGGCGCTGTTTTGAGTTTGAATTGCAATCCAGACCTGCCTTTCATTATAGCCGTCGGCGGCGACAATAATAAATCCGAAAATTTTAAGATTATTGATATTACAAAATCCAAAAAAGGTATTAATTTTTGAGTATTTTATTTAATATATTATTTGAATGAATAACAGTATTAATAGTAAACTTTTTTCTTAAACATTAATAGTTTCGTCACATTTTGTTTCAAGAGTTAGTAAAACGAATGAAAAAAGTGATAAAAGGAGAAGCGATTAGATTTAAATGGATTGAAAAGTGATTGTTTTGAAAGTTATTTATATATATATTTTACTGTAATCTTAATAACAATATTATGAACACAAATAAATGGACTTTCCATTAAATATTCTTAAAGGATATTGAAATCACAGCTTAATTACAATTTAATGTTTGGCCACTTTCTTAAGACATCCGTTAAGACATACGTGTGTTTATCTGACATTGAATTCAATAGAGTTTATGCCATTTCGTAATCTGTTTTCTGGGCTGTTGTTTCATCTGATGCCACATCTCTTGGCCGACAATGAAGTGTCCGATATGTCTGTCTTTAGGCGACTCTTCGCCTTCGGCCACAACCGGCGTCTCTGGCGATGAGGGAGACTGAGAGCTCTCCTGTTTGAACGACAGCACAAACATGAAGGCCGACTCTGAGCTCTCGAACGACATCAGGTCAAAGGTGAGGATCTCATTGTCGCCCCAAACCATCTTCTGAGTTGTGGCCGTCTTTTTCTTTTTCATTAGTTTTCCGTTAATGAATAGCAGAACCCGAATGTAATAACCTTTGGATTAGTTATTAAACATCTAATTAAGTACTGAAATGATAATGAAATTTACATTTATTTAACTTACAAATGGTATTTGAAGTCTGAATGTTTGTCGAGTGACTGAGTGTTGCTTTCATTATGGAAACTGTGACCCGTTTAGAGGTCGGCAAATAACACAATCCGATCAATAGCTCGCCCTTTGACTACAAATACAAAATAATATAAACGCTATATTGGTTAGAATATAGTGACCTAGATTATGTAATTCTTAATACACTGTACGAACAAAACCGAATAACCGGTGTTTAGTTTACAAGAATTTAAACAATTTGAATAAATAATTCAATACCTCTTTTGACGACAAGAGTGAGTACTCCTTAATTAAATTGTCTGCCGTATTGTCCACTTTCTTGAGATGAACGGTCGCTTCTCCGAGACAGAGATCATTGGCATACCTTTCGTCGTCGAATACCTTTATTCGGAGCAATCCGTCCTTTAATATACTCTTCGGTAAGTCTTGGCTGACAAATAACTCATTGAACACTGGATTAAGGCATCGTTTAGCAGTAGACGTGCGGTATAATGCACTCGGAATGGCTGGCAATGTGAACATTTCGCACACAATTGTTAATTAATGTTATAATAATTAATAAAATAATAGCAAATTATGAATACCTTTATTGATAAGACTTCTGCGTCTATTCTTAAGACCGACTAAAATGATGGATACATAACAAGACGGGTCGACCAAATAGTCTCTCTGTTTAAGTTTCGAGATTTCGATTATGTTAATGAAGAGCCGAATACTAGCGTTAGAAATGGTTTCGTATCTGATCTCCAATTTAATGGACCCCGTGTTTAGTGACACCGATTCCTCGGAAGCGATCGATTGCTTTTTAGCCTTATTTTGGTCGACTTGTATGGAGACTTCGTTAATATGTTTGGATTTATGCTTTGATCCAATTTCACTATTGGCCCCATAGTGTGGTATGACTGACAGCTGGAAGTGCTTTGACTCTTGTGTTAGAAGTTGTTTCGCTGAGTAACAGATTTTGATGTCCTCTTTCTTCTTAGCGTTGGATTCAATAAACCATTTGTGAAGCCAACAAACGGGTGACACAAAGCATATCGTTATGATTAGACTCAATAAGAACAGTGAGGAAGCGATTATTATTATTAATAATTTTTCGGTTTCACTCAAGAGAAACACCATAATTGCAATTCCCTATGATTTATGACATAATCGGTTGGATATCTCTATGACAGCCAATATGTGGTTATGCTTTATAATGTATACTGTTTTATGTTTTATGCTCTACTATATTAAAAAGCTCCAGAATTTGATGTGAATAACACCTGAAATATAAAATTTACTAAACAATTAGTGCACAGAAACAATAATTTCTTAATTACCATAATATGATAATTATATCAAAGACTAAATATTTAATTCATTGAATTTATATAGATATCATATAAGATTCGTGTTATGAATTCACTTATTTCTATTAAATATAACAAACGGCACTTATATTAATGTTAAATAATAGAAATACTATACTTTTATGTATATGTGGCTATTGTTTCATATGAATATATGAGAGAATTAAAGTCAAAAACACCTGTATTTTATAGCATAGACTTAATTGTATTGCTTTCTAATTGATATCAATTCTGGGAACATATTATTAATAATTCTTGATAAACACATTACAATAGAGAACTATACTGTATATTGTGTTATGGTTTAGAACAGTACAGTATATAACACATAAAATAAAGTTTAAATGGTTTTACTTTTTAGAATTTTACATAAAATTATTTATATATAATAACTGATAATGCAATGGCTTTACGAGTTAACTCATTTTAATTTGAAGCACGTTTAAAACATAATACTTTTTACATAACTATAATCTCCAATGAGTTTTACGCACAGTTATGAAGAAATGCAGCGAAAATGATTGTTTTGTAAAATATGTTTTCTATCTACATATAAATTATATTTTTGATAAAATCATAAAATTATAATTTTAAAAACAATAATTACATGAAATAATTATAAAATATGTTTATGCTGTAATATTATATACAATAAAAAATAGAATGTTAAAATATTATATGCAAATATACATAAAATGAACTTAAAATTTTTAGACTTTAAATTGAATATAATTTAATTTTAACTCATGTAAATTGAATATAACATAACATATTCTGTTAACAAATCATATGACATAACCTTAATTTAGAGATATACTGTACACTAAAAATGCATTAAATATCAATTATATTATACCTCACAGTCAACATTGCCATTAAAAATAGAATTAATTATTTAAAACCTTATATAAAATTTCCCGGTTAGGAATTGTGATTATAAATTATATTTATTGAAATAAATGTCAATAATGTATGTTTGTATAACTCTTATAAAACAATACACAATGGTAAACAGTAACTGAATTATTGACATTTATGGTATATGACATAACATTTAAAACCAACTCTATATTCATTACGACATTAAAGTCGACATATCATATACAATATTTTTAATACTAAAGTATTTTTATAATATAAAAATTCTTACCAATTGAACACCAATTCGCACTCTTATAGCAATTTATGCTTATTTTATAAAAATCTTTTTATGATATAATTATGACATTTGTATTACATGTTATATATTAAGAGATTAATTATTATTATTTTGAAATTTTGAAATGAGATTAACTTTATTTGGTGGCACATTATGTCTGATCAATTGGTCTAACAATACACTGAATTAAAGGCAAATTCTGTGAACTCAATGATCAATGCTTAGACGGCTTCTGCGTATACCTTATAAACAGTGTTATATAAGTAAAATGTATATATTCTGTATATTCTATACATTCTGTGTATTCAATATATTCTGTGTATTCAATATATTCTGTGTAATCTATATATTCTGTATATACTATATATTCTGTTCCCATGTATTTCATTGAGCAAAGAGTTCTTTGAATGTTTGCATTCAGTTCTAACGCACTTTCAATGCATCCTAAATAGCAAACCATAGCAACAATTCTTGGCATTATTTTTTTCATTTTAATCATTTTATTACATAAAATAGTTGTTTTTGTTACACATTGTATGCAATGCTCTCTATTCAACCAGTAATCAGATTTAACGCATGCCTTCTTATAATTAGACCAAAACTTTATATTTTTACTTTCCCTATAACTTTATATAAAAACAGTGATAATACTTAATTAAACTAATTGTTTCAAAATCTAATCTTTTAAATAATAACACATAGTATTTAATATATTACTTAAATACATTTTATACTTATATTTTATATAATTTCAATACAATGCAATTGGATACAATTTTGAATTTAACGAAATAATAAGACAAATATACAACTCATGCAACTATTGTAATACTTGTATACAGTAACTTTTGCAAAAATGTTCAATAAGTTCTATTACCATGAGTTTAATAAATTCACATAATATTTTTTTTGCAAATTGTTTTAACCAATTATTAATAACTCAATTTAAATATGTTTACAAAACTATAGATTTAACAGAATTTCAGGCATTAAATTAATTAATTTATTGTATGCCATAAATCTGTGAAAGTTATATAAATTATGACAATCTTTGTCAGGTCTTTCATAATTCACTTATTTACATGTAAAGTGTATTTTAAGTGCGATTTAAAAGTTATTTAATTAATAAAACAATTTTCAAACACATTTATTTAATTTTAAGATAAGGTCTAATTCTTGTTATTTATGTTTTTCTATAACTCAAGGACTAGAAAAGCCAATCATTTCGCAAATACTAAATACTATTTAATATTCTATAAAAGCTACACAAATATAATTTCAATTAATTATTCAATCAAATATGTGTTGAATCTAATAAATATTCAGATCTCGTATTATTAAATACTTTTAATAAAAAGAGTTATTTTGACAATCAATTGAAGACAAGGACAGAGTTTTAGGGCCGCCATAGAGAGACATTGTCGTCGACGCTGTCGTGTTGTATCACTACATATATTGGGAAATCCTGTTTAAGACCAATAAATATGTGATCAGCCCATAGGCTATAAAACAGGTGACCCCACAGTCAAGGATTTGAAAAATCATTTGAAAGCATTTTTTGGCACTTTTCAAAGATTTGCAGAAGATTTTAATTTAATTTGCTTTCAAACTCATTCGTGTTTACATCAAAACTACTTTTATTTACTTCACATTTCTTTTGCGTTTAAAACCGAAAAACATTGTACAAAATGGTCGTCGATGTCGAGGGAGAGGTGAGTTCTCACATTCAAACACACTTTTAAACTATTATAAAGATTTGCATTTTTAACTTTTGTTTCTTATATATTTTTTAATTATAATATTTCAATGCCAGTCATTTGGTTTATGTATAATTACTATTGCTTTGTAAAGAAAATTATAAAAAGACACTAAAGCTTTAAACAATAAAAATTAATACATTTAAAAGTTATTAAATACCGTTAATGAATCGACTTCATTATAAGCAGAATAAAATAACAGAATCATTAAAATTATTCTAAATAACCTATAAGGTGATTTTAATTTAATTTTTGTTTTATTTTATTTTAATATAATGCTTGGAAATGACAATTTATATTTTCTTTATTCAGTCTGTATGTGATATTTAATCTAATTATAAAATAATTATTTTGTCTTTCATTACAATTTTATGTCTGCCTTAACTATAAATTATGCTAATTTTAGCATTAAGTGTACAAATTTAAATTATGAATAATTAATATGATTAGAGAAAATGCCAAATGCTATAAAACTATTGGATTAGATATCCATTGGATTAGTATTCAATGATATTAATTACACTTAATTAAAATCTCATTGAATTTGTTTGTTATTTTCAATATTGAGGTTAATTCTGATGAAATATGTTTTGGAATTACAGCACAAATAAATAGATTAAAATGTTTTGAAACAAGAATTTGTGACAACATCTTAACATTTATATCTGTTAATCAGTGTTTTGCTACAATACTATATAATATTTGCATATTTAAACAAATATTCGTTGGGTTATAATACTCACAGATTGTCAACACATCCGAAAGTGATGTGAAAGAGACAAAGAATACTAAACGACCGGAAAGAAAGAGTGGTAACTATATAATGGAGTCATTGCCAGAGAATGGCAATACATTTCACGTCATCTTCTCGATGAAGGAGAAGGTGGGCGCTCTCGCAGACGCGCTTCAGATCTTTAAGGTATGGATACATAGATTTAAATTCTGGTCATTTTAGGAGCGGTTTATAAGAGTTGTTATGTTTAGGACAATGGCGTGAATTTGTGCCGAATTGAGTCGCGATCATCGAAACGCTTTAACAACGACTACGAGTTTATAGTGGAGTGTTGTTCACAGAATGGATCGTTGAATAAGGCTTTGGATCAGATCAAAGAATTCACACAATATTTGCAAATTATATCCCGTGACCAGACATACAACGCCCGAAGTGTCCCGTGGTTTCCAAATCGTATTAAGGATTTGGACAGATTTGCTAACCATATACTTTCCTATGGATCAGAATTGGATGCCGATCATCCCGTTTGTCATATATTTTCAATTCTATATTAAATACTATACATAATATTACAACATATCTATCAAATCAAAAAATTTCAAATATTTCAAGTTTTTAGTTTATAAAATATCAAATTATCTTTTTAAATTTAAAATTAAATTTGCATTTCATTAGGGGTTCACAGATACCCAATACAGAGCTCGACGCAAATACTTTGCTGATTTAGCATATCACTACAAATAGTAAGCAATTATATTCATTGCAAAATTTTAAAATTAAAAACTTAAAAATATAAATGTAAAATTAAATTTATATTGAAATTCAGTGGAGAAAAACTTCCACACATTGAATATACAAAACAAGAAACCGAGACCTGGGGTAAGGTATTCAACAATTTGATCAAACTATACCCAACGCATGCCTGTCGAGAACACAACCATATATTCCCGTTAATGATTGAAAACTGTGGCTATAGAGCCGACAATATTCCTCAACTCGAAGATGTGTCCAACTTTCTAAAGGGTAACTAAAAATAATAGCATTTAATTACATTTCGTTATTATTATAAAAATGGGAAATAACTTTATTGTGAAATAAAAATGATAACTAGACTGCACTGGATTTACTCTGAGACCAGTGGCGGGACTGTTGAGTTCCCGAGACTTCTTGGCCGGACTTGCTTTCAGAGTGTTTCAAACCACTCAATACATACGACACCCTTCTATGCCATTATACACACCGGAACCGGACGTGTGTCACGAGTTGTTAGGCCACGCGCCTCTCTTCGCTGATCCCAGTTTTGCTAAGTTTTCGCAAGAAATAGGTTTGGCGTCATTGGGAGCGCCCGATGAATACATCGAGAAATTGGCCACTTGTTACTGGTTTACCATTGAGTTCGGTCTTTGCAAACAGAATGGAGAGATTAAAGCCTATGGCGCCGGACTGTTGTCCAGTTTTGGAGAATTAGAGGTTTTACTTATTATTCGTTTCAGTTTTAACTCAATTTTAAATTATATTTGAAAATATTTAGTACTGTATGAGTGGTAAGCCTGAGCTTAAGAATTTTGATCCGTACGTGACTGGAGATCAGAAATATCCGATCACTCAATACCAACCCATCTATTTCTTGGCCGAAAGCTTTGATGACGCTCAACAAAAACTGAGGTCTCTCTCTCTCTCTCTCTCTCTCTCTCTCTCTCTCTCTCTCATTAATTGTTGAATTGAATGTTAATCTGAATTTGAATGAATAAATGACAGGGAGTTTGCGCTTTCAATTCCCCGTCCCTTTACAGTCCGTTATAATCCTTACACTCAAAGCGTTGAGATTCTGGACTCTAAAGTTCAGTTGGAATCTGTGGCCAGAAATATTCAAAGTAAGCGTTAAATAAGTGAATAACATTTGATGGGAATTATTTGAATTTTGCATCATTACAGGTGAAGTGCAGCTTCTTATGGATGCCATGAAAAAGATTCATTGAGAAACACACAAAACACACGACATTTTATCTTTGAAAACATACAAATATATTCTTAAATAATAAAGTATTATATTCAAGGTTTTAAACTCTAATGCTTATAACCAGTATTATATAATACATTATATGTTATTCACTTTTACTGACTTTATATTGATGAATTGTGTGCCTTTCTATCAAAATTGTTTTCTATTATAATTTTTATGGACCGAATAAATACAGAGAGAATTTTGCTAAATTTAAATAGCAGTAAATGTTGTTATTTACACAATAAAATTTTACTCAAATAATTTTTATTTAAATATTTAAAACGTAAAAAGTTAATAGTAATTACATCTATATCTGTTATAAAACATAACCCGTTAATGCATTAATTAAGTAATATTCTGTACTTTATGTTAATAATAATAATAGTTTTGTTTATAATTACAATTTAAATCAAGTATGAGATCAAAGCCATGCGCCCACATCTCTGGCCGCTTCTGTGATCTCTTTATGTATCAAAGCGTTGACACTAGAGTTGGAGGCATTCTTGTGGTCGTCGCACATATTCTTCGAAAGCGTTTCATTATTCTTGTGATCGAAGCCGGAATATAGGCCACAATTTCCGTGACCTTTCACTATAAAGTTCTTTCTATAAGTCTTGGGAAATGGAAATGATTTGAGCGAATCGTCCATATTTTGAATACTATTGAAATTTGTTTTATTAGTGTTTTTGAGAGTAGAATTGCCGGTAAAGAAGTAGGACTGAAGCGACGATCGGATGCCTTTCTTTTTGCTATGGCTTGAAGAGAGTGAACCATTGCTTTGACTTAAATCTTGTTTTAACGAACTGTTAATCGGTTTAAATTGTGTGTTAAGCGAGAAATTATTGTTAATATTTGTTTGTGTGTTTGAAACACAAAAACTATTTCTGTCGTCAAAATGATTACCACTGATATGATTGATGAAATTCATAGATCTGGACAAAGGCCTGTTTGTTTCGTAATCTTCATTTTCTTTGCCACCATTTCTGTCTAGTTTTGCATAATTCCAGTCGAGAATCAGCTCTGAATTCTCTCTATCGGTTCCAATGGAAGATTCAGTATATTTATCAGCAGTTTTAGCAAATTTGTATTTCGGCAAAACATCGACAACATGTGGCTTAATATTACTCATCTCTTCTCTCATCTCTCGACCCGTATTCCGTTGTCTTTGTCTCCAACGGGTTTCCTCATCGGATCTTTCGTGATGTTTATTATTATGAATTGGTTTACGACTCGTGTTATCCAAACCATATTTATCAAAATGTGATTCTTTAAAATAATTCATTTGTTGCTCTCTTTTGACGTATTGAGCAAAATCTTTTGGTGGATGTATTGCCGGCACATAAATGAACTCCTCCTCGTTCTTCATGTTTTGGTCGCAATCATTATAAATACTTTTCTTCCAATCCTTGTCAACAAGTTTTTGTTTATTCCTTGATTTATTGGCTTCAATGTCACAATCACTCCATTGACCCGAATCTCCGGTCCCATTATCACTGCCCGGACGCTGAGATACCTTCTTATCGACAGGTATTAAAACATTGAATTTATTCTTCAAGTGATCCACTTCTTGCTCCAAATCCTCGCACTTTTCTTTCAACTAATCATCAAAAATAACATCAAATATATTATAGGAATTATAATCCCTAAAACATGTGTAATAAGATTTACTTCTCTTTCAATCGTCATTAGACTGATTTTGTCGGCTTCCAGTTTCTGTTAACACATCACATAATAATTATGTAAATAATAAATCATATTTATATATGTGATGATTGATTGTGCAATTGAGACATACATTGAGAGCTTTCTGCAATATGTGGACCTCTTCTTTCAGTTCATCCTTTCCGCCAGAATTGAGTTTTTTCTTTTCATTTAGATTTATGTATTGATTACGAAATGTTTGAATTTCTCTCCAAATTACTTCACTCTTTGGGATATTCTTTTTGATGAGACGCTATATATATGCAAATTAAATATTATTAACATATAAATTATTACACTCTAAAAATAAATATGCCATATACTGTACAGTAAAATGTCAACTATAGTTTAATTATAAAATATAGGAAAATAAAAATATAAGTAAATTTCGCATATAAAAGTTTAGTTGCACTAAATAGTTATCTGTTAAATTGTGGTTAAATAAAGATAATTATAGATATGTTAACAAAATTATACTTTACTATTTAATATTTAAATATATTTATCAAATAATTGCCTTTAATTTAATTATATAATTAAGACTACTTCAAGTCAACGCAAATCTTGAAGCCGTGAATAGGTATGTAAAAACTATTGCACTGTATCTGCAGTGATATTATAACATAATATTAATATAACAATATAGATAGTTATCGATCTTTGTGTAAAATTTTGTTATAATTGTACGCAACTATAGACACCGTCTTAAGTAACAATTTGTGTATTTTATATAAAATAATAATTAATTTTAAACATAAAAGTAAACTAAAATGAATACATTTTGCAAATAGTCGATATCAAGACCGGCCTCTCGGAGTTCGCATTGAAGTCTTATCTTTTCGGCACAATTAGTGGTTTTACTGAGAATAGCATTCAATAGAAAGAGTGCATTGCATTCAATGCCATTCGGCGAACAATTATGCGATGAGTTAAGCATTGAGACCAAGAACTTGAAGCGAACCGATTCGCCAAAGATTATCCTCATTGTGGACATGGCTTCGAGGACTCTGTTTGTACCAAATGGTTGGTCACATACTTTAGTCAACAGCTGTAAGTAATGCATTTCATAGACAGCAGACATTAAAAGCGTGTTCCCAATCAATCACTGCCTAATTCACTCGTACCTGAAGTGCTATGAGTCGTGATTTAATCAAATTACTAACAATACAAGAAGTGAGTGTTGAAAGACCCGTCTTATGCGATACCATTTTCTCTATTGCTTTCTGCAAATTTTAAAATTTAAAATATTTCATTAAATGATTGATTGTTTGTAATAAAAATTATTTTAAAATCAAAAATATGCTCAACACTTACGGGATTTCGTTTGACTGCGATATTTAAGCAAACGAGACAATCGTATTCATCATTCTGTGAACATATGATAATTTTTGAGATTATATTTCGATAAATACTATCAATCAATTGAAATGAAATTATATTCAAATTAAATCATAAATAGACTTCAATTATTACATAATATATACATTTTAAATTTGTTATTGTATTTGTATATTAAACGTAAGAATAAAAATTCAATCATACATTTGTTTGATTTATTGTTGAATATTTGTTTTTAAAAATCAAACTAATGGGATGGGCATTGAGGTGATGTCAGTGGTTTAGATCTCATTTGAATAATTACACCATAATTATAACCAATAATTTGTAAAAATACTTATATTTAAATATAATAAATGAATTTGATATTACATTAATTCTGTATAATATTGTACTCTATATAAAACGTAATGAGATGTGAGGGACGCGGGGGTCACCAATCCATTCAACAGTACAGAATATACGGGTTTCTAATTATACTAAAAATAATCTATAAAATAGATTATATTTTTAGATGTTAGGCATAACAGTATACAGTATAGTAAAACTTTAAAATGACCTTAATACTTTCTCAAACCACACTTTATTAGCCTAAAAACAATAAGTAAACAATGTTGAAACCTCGAGAACCCTTCAAACACTCTTAACTATAATAATTAACTCAATAAAAAAGATCATCGATTTCTTACATCATATATAGTAAGTGTTTCTAAAATAAGATTATAGTTTCAATTAACTTAATGTTCCAATAAATTCATTTATTATATCGATGTTTCGCTTCATTTTTAAGAAAAAGCTTTTCAAATGATTTGCAGAATCATTGATGACTTAATGTGTGAAATAAATTAAGTAATAATAGAGTGTAAAGCTTTTAAAACATCAATCAATGAAAAGAAATCAATCAGCTTTTGTGTGTTGTATTAATGGTATGTTAATGTATATTAAGGTATGGCTGTGTCTAACCAGCGCTCGCTTCAGGTAATGGTGACGCTCTTTGTTACGAATGGATCTTTGCTTAGAGTTTGCGAAATCCGTGCCATCGGTTGTGTCGGTTCCGGGAGATTGTTGTCGATTCAGACACTGACGAAGCAAATTAAGCAAACAATATATGCCATCATTTTCAACAAATTCGCTCAAAAATCTATAACAATTACAAACAATTATGTGAGACATAAATCACTTTATTTTATTAAAAGGTAATGATTTACAGATCGGATGATGATTGCAAATCGTGCACTAATTTCTGCAGAATATCACACAGTTTTGGTAATTCTGTGTCATATGCTTGAAGTGATGTAAATCTTTGGTCATAACATTCAAGTCTTTCTTTTTCAATATGAAGATCAATATAGAAGATGTAATCCAAAGCACTGAGAAATGGTTGTCTTCGAGACATCTGTGTGTAAATCACATCAAATAATTTATTACTTTATAAATCGACATCAATTTTACAAATATAAATTTGTATTTATTTATTGTTATGCATTTAAATTAGCATAAACCCTATTTGGGATTAACTGTTTACACTAAAACATAAGCTAAATATTAACTGATATAATGTAAAGTAAATCTATTATTGATCGGTATCTTATGCATAATAATATTACCGAAAGCACAGTAATTAAATTAATATTGTATAAATTAACTGTGTATAAGTGTAAAACTATAAGCTATAGTTATGGTACACCATATGATATAGTATGTAATTAAATGAATTAGCGTTATGGACAATTTATTCCTCCCACTCATCAATACAATTTATGGCTAATCGTATTTATTGTAAATTTATGTATTTTTAAAGTTTTGTATTTATTTTTTGGCAAATATTTCTTAAAATTATTTATAGATTTAAATTTAATTTTAATAAAAGATCAGTTGTTTCTCATTAGAAGATTGTATCTATTATTGAATTATTGCTTACACTTAACGTTTGAAAAATGATTTTACAATTAAGAAAAAGGTATAGACAATTAAATTATCATAAATTGAAGTACTCTAAGCTTGAAGTTCTCCGGGAATTGTTTTAATTGAGTTTTGTTTAATAAATCAAATATTAATTATTGGTAATAAATAACGATAAAATTATAACAGGAATAACAACATGTTAATCTTATAATACATAATATTAAAATCGTAACACAAAAATTGGTTATCTGCAGATTAAGCATGTATTTTTTCAAAATTCCTCTTATATACTAATTGACAATTAGTAATTGTATAACATAAAATTATATTCAATACGATTAGTTACAAAAATAACATATGTTTATTATTTACCTAGCTAATGGGAGGGAGCAGAACGATCCTATAAACCACATTATTCATCGCTGAATTGTGGTTAAAAATTGTTTAAAGATAAACTGGAGTGGTTTGACATTCATATATTGTATAGCAATGCTAACGATTATTCGATGATTTAATTCATTAGGATTGAAAACGTGATACTCTTGTCATCAAATCTAATTTCACAAATCATTTAACTCTTAATAGGGTTTAAATTTGAATTTTAATGTGTTTTTTATAACTTTATTTATATATATTTAGGTTGTTTAATAACAGTGAATATTTTATAATGTCATTTATTTATAAATTGTTTTTAAATTTGATCAGTTATTATGATAACAATGAATATACAGTAATATTGTAGAGATTATGGTTTTAAATCATTTGCAAATCACTAATGAATGTTTAAATTACTGATTTATGTGTTCAGAAAACATTATATTTAACTCAAATATTTTACATAATGGTATCGTTTTTACCATTTTATACTCAAAATATGGGCAATATTTAGGACATAACTATTATTAGGAAATAATATTTAATAACTCTATGTAAACTTGAAATAATAGTCTGTAATTGAGATTATATTAATACATAAATCCAATATTTAAAATAAAAATTGATAAAAGGTTGGGAAGAAATAATTTGATACCAAAGTATTTTAGTTACAATATACCTAAAAGTTAAGGTAAAACTAAATGTTTTTAAATTAAAATGATTAAATAATTATTAAAAGCTATACATAGACTAATATAAAGTTACAATAAAAAGATTAAACGAAAGGCAATTTGCAATTCATTGTATAGATATATCGATACAATGAAATGATTATATTTTATAAATAATATAAATATTAAAATTACATTTGTAAAATGTAATTGTTTACGAGTTTGTTAATATTTATAACTTTAATACATTATTCAATTATAAAATTATCCAGTCTAAAAACGTAAGTAATAAGAAACTTTGCTTATATAAATAGTTTAAATAACTATTTAATATGATATTTATTCATTAGATTTATAAATTTAAAAATCTAATTTAAAAATACAAAAATAAATGTGTAAATATAAAAGATAATTAAACGATTAATATATTTTTAATGTAAACACTATACTAAATAGTTATTTAATTTAAAAATAGTTATCGACAAAAATCATTACGGTACATAAAAAAGTTGTTAAAAATAAAATAAATTTCAATTGAAATGCTTACCAAAACTGATTCTGGGTTTACATTCATTTTTGCCAATTCGCTGTCTTCTTGTGGTAACATATTATCTAAAAATGTAAATATAAATATTATTTTCAAATATTATATAAATATTGTATAAAAGTATATATTAAAAGTACGAATATGTATTTATATACTGTGTATTGTATTGTAAGTTATATAATTTTCATTTATATGTTGATTTCTTTAGACATTTATTAAAAAACATCAAAATATGATAGAAATCTATAAAATACATACAAAACTAAATTTATATTTTTATTGAAATGTATATAAAAATTGGAAAAACTTGTTATTGAATAAAAATATTAAGAAAGAGATGAAACTCTAATTAGAGGTTAAGATTACATACGAATGTAATGTAATTAATATGTATTTATTATAAAAATAAGATTTTATTGATAACTGACTTTAATAAAGGTTTAGAGGATATTGAGTGAGTCTTAGCCGATAATATAGACTAAAGTTATGCAATGAAGCGCTAACTTTGCTAAAGTAGTAATAATAAAAATATTATATAACGTTATATAATATACACTGTATATAAGGAAGAGGTCAGCGGCACTCCTATGCTGTTCCACTTCAAGCCATTGTCCATAAAAATAAAAATTTGAGTGAATTATAGAATTGATGTGAAGGAGTGTAATATATGGCCAACAACTCCCTCATTATGTGTTTACATCTCATATCATTTATACTGATTTTCATAGTAAACCTTTCGGGTTATCATTAGTTTAATATTTATTAATTCAAAATAACATTTGTTTTTTATATAAAAATGTACAAAAATTCAATCAAAATAATTCCCTCATTGAATCTCATGAATAAATTAAAATACTTTAAGCAAAATATAACTCATTTACTATAGAGAGGAGACAAACAACCCAAACAAGCCTCGAGATAATGATCCAAATGTTCATAAAAGTAAATGTTCAATTATCTCTGACTTTTTACAAATAATTTCTATAAACAGTTTGAATAAAAATTTCATTATTAAGTAAATCAAGTGATAATTTAAATAAATGCAAAAACTTGACTTATTTTTTTTTAAGAAAAAACAATACAGAAATATGCTATAATTCGCTTCCAACCCAACCTCAACCCCCGCCCCAACTCTTAACGTATTGGTAATAATAAAATATATTTTAATGAGATTTCCTTATTTCAGGAATTGAGAGACAGATTGAGTAGATTTGCATGAATTCATATTTGATATAAAACTACAGTACTAGATTTGATTGACACATGGGCATTGAATTTACCAATCAAATTTTTATAACTATTAATATAATATAGCCCAACTTTAGCCCAAGTTTACTTAACTAATTAAAACATAATGAAATGTATGTTAACTATTTCACTTAATAATTTCACTTATTACCTATTAATGATTAAATTAACGTTTAATTTAAAAATAAAAATAGAAGGTAAACACTTAAAAGAAACTTTACCAATGTCAATATTTATTAAGCTTTCATTCCATGTGTAAATAATTTAGTATATTTTTGTGACCATTGTATCAGAAAGAGTTGAATATAACAGTTATAACACTTTTTACGGAGTAATTGAATGCAATTATTTATAGAATAAGTTATACTGTATGTAAGTCTTCATAAAATATTGACACTTAAAATATACTTTTCATAAAACACTTTATGCCGAAAATCAAAAACCCTCTCAAATCGTGTGATAGTATTCTCAATCGGATAATAAGCAAATTCACACATATGTTGTAATCATTACAATGTTATGTAATGTTAATGTAATGTATTTTCATGCACTTTATTGTTATAATAGATTGGATTCTATTAATAATACAATATGTATAAAGAAATATGAAATATAACTAAATAACAGTAATTATTATTTATGAAATATGTGCCAAAGAAATAGTTAAATAACATTTGCAGTAATTGTTTTGCTTTTTTTTTTGGTTGGGAATTGAAATTCATTTTAGTCTCTGCTTTAAGGGAATAGTGTTTTCGAGTAAATTATTTATTCAAATTCCGAGATATAAAGCTCACGAACCGAACAATTTTAATTGATATGACATTCAATAATTTGTGCTATACTTTGTGTTACATTCATTGTTTTTGTTCTTTACAATTATAGCACTAGACTTCGTAATTTTGTTGTTCAAAATCATATACATTTTAAATGCTGAAAACCTTTTGCACTTAAGGCATATCATACTGTCTGGTGGTTACAGAAGTGCTACAAACCAACCGTTTTTGAACAGTTTTTTAGTTTATAATTCTTGTCAATTATATGCCATAAAATAGGGTAATATTTTTGACCAAATTTGACTAAATATTTGTTAAATTATGTAATTTATATGCCGTAAAAGTTAAGCACACTTTTACATTGTAAAGTTTAGATACAATATTGTTATGCATTAAACGATTTGCTATTAAACAAATTAACAAATATTATAAATATTAAAAGTTTTACTTAAACATAAGTTATTTAATTATAAGAATGATTATATTAAGAATTCATGTAACTATTTTGTATACATATCCATGTGATTAAAAATAACATAATTAGGAATTTAATTTAATGTTATAAATAATTAATGATATAATCAAAAATTTAATTAAAAACTTTTTGTTTAATTTTTTGAAAGTATTAATTAAAATATAATATAATATGATGTGTGAATTGATTATAATTATTGAATTTATATCAGATGTAAAGTAATAAAACTTTAATTAATACACTTTTTTGGAAATTTAAATAATTTTCTAGATTTGAATCTTTCTTGAATTTTTTAGACTTTACAGAAAAGTAAGAATTATAGCAATGACTTGAATATAATGTAATTTACTTAAAAATAATTTCATGGGAGAAACAATTGTTTGTAAATATTGAGAAACAACTGCCCTATGGGTAGGCATACAAATGGTCACATAATTAAGTGCCGACACTTTAGTTCTGATGATTTAAAATTCATATAACTTTTTGTTAATTATAAATGATTTCTGTGTGAAAGAAAAGACCTTTTCGTTCAAATATATAAAAGTCTATATTTAATAGTTTTTATATAAAGTTATTCACTAATAATATTATTTACAAATTATATTATACGAATGCAAGAAATAATTTACGTTGCATTATATTATTGAAGTAGAGTTTAAATATATAAATTTTTAATAAATAGTATAAGATATTTTAAATAAATATGAATCAATTTAAACAAATATTAATTTTAGTCAACAGTAATAAACACATAAATATTTAACAATAAAATAAATCATAGTTTTATAATATTTATATAAAAAGATCATCAAAATCCAAGTTTTAAACAATGATAACGACTTACCCTATAATGTTATGATTGGTTTCATATTTGAAACAATTTCTCATAAGAGATATATTTGGAAGAAATGATTAAACTTTAAGAAAAACAATAATTTTTGTGCTTAAAGAAGACTATAGTTTTTTGCAACCAAAAGCTGAAAAGTGTAACCGAATATGAATTGTGTTTTGAAAAGATCTCAAAACTTGTTTCTTCCAAAGTCTTGACTCGATTTAGTGGTGGTTTTCAGACTTCATAGCATTTATAATGTTATACTTGGCTTCACTTTGTGAGTGAGCCGAGGGCTCAGCCCTATGTTCACCGATGCACTCAAAAGTGGGAATCCATCACATCTTTGGAGCCTTCAGTCCCCGTGAATGTCATCTATAATACGAAATGCTTTTCCAAATTATTTTGTTTGTCATTTTTGACACAAAAATTGTCGGCTAATTATGGGCTCAACAATCGGTTTTCTAATGATTCTATTGATTCTTATCATTCATTCATTCATTCATACCTAAAATACTAAAACCAATACTATTGTTGATTATAGCAAGTAATGCTATTATGCAATACTATGTCATTTGTAATCATATCCTATACAAGATTTTAATGATCATGTAATTTCGTTTATTCAACATTTTGTATAAAAATCTAAATACTTAATGTATAATAAAATATATAATGTATTTGTAATATTTAGTGGGATTATAAAATTATATAACATTTAACTAACAATATAGTACTGTATATCGGATATACTGTCCAACATATGAGAAGAAATCTTTCAATAATTTCTTACATAAAAACACTTCTCTTACAAACATTTATTTAAAAAATTAACTCATTTCCTGAAATAACTTCAAAACTTCTTCATTGTATAATAAACTTTTATATTTGATAAATTTGTGAATATTTTATGTAATCTTTTCAATCTATAATTAATCAATTATTATATTGAATGTAATAATAATTTAAAATGTTTAAAACAAAAAATCAGTAACAGTTAATATGATTAATATCACTATTATTAGAGATTCATTGGATATTACGTTAGTGTAGTATTGAAAACATTGGACAAATTGGTGTCCAAATATTTTTTATATGTTACTTAAATAATTAAAATTTAAATAATCTAAATATTACAGTTACTTACTACTGAAAATTTTTATTCAAACCATTTGTATGTTTAAAATCTACTGTTTAAATTAATGCAATAATTTACCTTATTTTATTCGGTAAAACAATTACTATTAAATGATGTTCTACATGTAATATCAATGACATAAATATCTATACACGAAAATGTTCATGATACTTTTTTATTGGGTTAAAATGTATTTACAAATTGGACTCAAATAATGGTCACAGTCTTTACAATTAAGTCGATGTTTAAAATATTTGGAAATATATTAAAAATAGTATTTTTTGGTTCATTTAGTATTTAAATCTTTTAAAAATTAAGAGTATTTTTTGAATAAATTACAAACTCTTTGAACATAACAAACAATTTAATACTCTTTGAGTCTAAAAATAATTTATTGTGTATTTTAAACTAATAATGATATTAATTGTCATAAATTTATAATAAATATGTTTATAAGTATATAAATAACTTTTGATTAAGGTTATAATCGGCTTTTAGTTATAAAAAGCTTATAGTTATACAAATTTTGACGTCATATTTATATTTGTACCAACATTAGAATTAGGACTAATCCAATTGGGTGATAATTGCATTGAGTTTGTCGCTAATCACTGTGACCAGTGTATTAATGTGATAACTAGGTTTAATTTGTGTAGGATGTTCCTAGTTCCTATTAGGAACAGTTGCAGCCCTATCTGTAAGTAGTGTTGCCTACTCGAAAATTTTCAATAGTGGACATTTACTCTAAAACGATTTAAAAATAATGAACAAATATTGGACATAATTCTATACGTGATATCTTATACAAATTAGTTAAAATTGTCCAATACTTCTACAATATAATATTAATTCAATTATTGTAAAAATAGTGGATATTTTTAATGTCACAATAAAATTTTTACTGTTTATATATTTTACTGTCACTTAATCAATTAATATAAAATTTAAGAAAATATGTTTGTCCATTATTTTAAATAAAATGATATTAAATCATTGTTTAAAGATAATTTAATGGTATTATAGTGGACTGTCCACTGGCAACACTATCTGTGAGACTCAAACTAGAGTAGTCCAAATTGACTCAGGGTTAACTTTTGACTCAGGTTAACCCGGGTCAAAGTCAAAATGTTTTTTGACTCGTTGGGTTAAAAGTCAAATTTGTTTTTGACCCGGGTTAACCCGAGTTAACTTTTTAACTCGAAAAGTAAAAAAATACCCTAAAATCTTTGCAAAATACTTTAAAAATAACCCAAATAATGACAACAGCCGGTTAAAAACGGTTAACCACTTGACCATGACCTACTTTATTGGGTGCATATGCACTGATTAAGAGATTAGATTGATTAAATTTTGATAAATTGTTCATATATAATAAATGTACAAAAATTATAAACAAATAAAATTAAATATAATCTAGTCAATTCAATTGTACTTAAATTATAAACGATTAAATATAAATATAATATAGTTAATTCAATTGTATCGAAAGAAATAATTAATTATTAATATTATACCTAATTATTACTATTGTTGTTATGACAACAATTACGTAATATGGTCAAAAGGTTAACCCGGGTTAACCCAGGTTAAAGTCAAAGTCAAAATTTTTTATGACCCTGAGGGTCAAAGCTCAATTGGTTTTTTGACTTTTTGACCTTTGGACAACACTAACTCAAACTTTTCATTACTGTAAGTCACGAAAACACGTGATATGTATTACACAACACATGTTTGACAGAGTGTTGTATTGTTGACAATGTGTTGAATAATAGAGTAAACAGTATTTAATCACTAATTGTTGCTATAATTGACTGAAATAAGACATGAGCTGTGAATCCGTTAAACCGACAAAACTGGACGAATGTCTTCAGCCGATCGGTTACATGAGATCCATATTCAACCGCAAGAACGGCACTCCAAGACAGGCATCCATTTGTCCGCAAAGCAAAGGCTTTATTGATTTAAATAAATGTGTTTTCAATAATCCGGATCATTGTCTCCAAGGATTACAACACTTCTCCCATATCTGGTCCACATTTGCAATCATTTTATAATTTGTTCAAAATTTAATTGACATTTTCTCTCCGTTTTTAGGATTTTATATAATTTCCATTTGAATACAAACAAAAAATGTCACTCAAAAGTACGTCCGCCGCGTCTCGACGGCCAGTCGTGCGGAGTGTTTGCCTCGCGATCGCCGCACAGACCGAACCCAATCGGTCTGTCACTCGTCAAACTCGATGAAGTCAGAGGTTTGCCATTACTTTGTTATTACTTTATTATATGAGTTCTTTAGTTAACTATTGTTTCATTTGTGAACTCAAAGACGGTTTGGTTTACGTCTCGGGTATTGATATATTGGACGGAACGCCGATTATAGACATTAAGCCGTATATAAAACAATACGATTTCCCGGAATCGGCCGCAGATTGCGATCAAAACACAAAAAATACAGATTTAACGAACGATTCACCACAACCTGAGACCGAAGACACCGCCGAAGAGACGAGAGGTGGCAATGATTGGATCGATGGAAGTGTTGTCTCCGAAGTGAGCGTTGAATTCACGACAAAAAGTTTACAACAATTAAAGAACTTTCATAAGAGAGACGACGAAAATGTGTGCAAATATTGTCTCAAACATTTGGAAGGCTTTGAAGACTCGAAGAATGCCATTAAGAATCTGTTGAGAGCTGATCCCCGTTCGGTCTACAGACGCAACAAATGTGTGGACCGATTGTATTACTTCACAATAGACTCGCTTCACATCACCAGTTGGTTCGACATCGAGACCAATGTTGTGGAAGTGCTTAAAATAAAACCATTCGTTACATAAGAATTAATTAAATATTTTTATTTTCAAATAACATTTAATTTTAAATGGAAGTGAAAAAGTGTTTTATTTGTTTCTCTCATATAAACAGCGAATATAAATACCAATCATTAATAATACAGTCATTTAAACGAAAATAATTACAATTCAAAGTTTTTAAAGCAATTAATTCGCCATTAAATCGTCAAATGAATGGTTAATTCAGAAATGAATGGTTTAATTCATACTCTCATTGTGTTTAATACAGACAAATGCGTTAAATAATTGTATTATCGTTTCTCTGATTGTATTAATAATAGAAATGATTACTAATACTAAATATTTTTTACAATTAGATTACTCTTTATTCTACAATATTTTGATTTCAAAGATCCCTTTAATCGCGGATACAGACCAACCATTTCTCCCAAACCATTATATCGTTTCAATTCAAATAATTTTCAGACTATTTTTATATCAATAAATACATTAATAAAATCATATCAATAATTAAGTGCTCAAAATAATCAAAGTTTGACGGCATTTATATAATTGCTTTTTCGGACTTATTTTCCCGATTTATGCCCAAAAACATCATAATATAAACAAATGAGTTAAAAAATTTTGACAAAAAACCGTTTTTGCAAATGAATTAAACAGTTTGACTGAAAAGCAAATCCAATTCCAAAACTATAAAATTATATTTAAAATTTTTATAGAAATGCGTTTAGAAATAATTATAATCAAGTCTTCCAGTTAATGGATCCCTGGGGTAGAGAACGGGGAGGAATCATATCTAATAAGTACTGGCGGTGGAGGTCAGTGGACGGCACTCCCGACTTGCCTAACATACTGTAAGAGTAGGCCTGAGCGGCCAATAGTGGCCCGAATGGCAACATATGTGCCGGTTGTGGTTGAGGCAAACTCTGCGCCAATTGATGCAATTGTTGAGCCTGTGCTGCGAATAGTGACTGATGTGCGGCCGACAGTTTAGGCATTTGCTGCAACAGTGCGGCAGAACTGGCCACAGCTGCTGCCGCCGCAGCCGCGTTGGCCGCAGAGCCGGTCAGTCGTGGCATCGATGAGTGGGCGGGCGGTGCCTGCGGTAAATGGGATTGACTCGATGTCACCAAAGGTGATGATCTGCCGACCGAGTGATTCATTGCATTCATAGCATTGTAGCTGTTGTTGTGGTTGTTATTGTTCTGCGTGTTGTGTTGGGGCGGAGACATCGCCGGCAACGGAGGACTAGTGGCTCCCGAAGCGATCCTCTGTTCGATCTCTTGTTCCTGTTGTAAAGCCTTGACGAACGCGGTTTTGAGTCGATTCGTGTGCTCAGCCTTCAGAGCTTTCTTGATATTACTGGTGACACAAGTCTCGCAAATAACGGCGGGTCTGTCTCTGTTGGTGTCGATCCTGTCCTGCCATTTCCAGACGGGTGTGAAGTCAGTGCCGCACTGAACGCATTCAAACGGCTCGGGCGGCGCTTTGTTCTGATTGGGACTGTCGGTCAAGAAGTCCACAACTGTTTCCAAACCCAAGTAATAAACAAATTCCTGATTATTAGCGTTGGGTATGAAATGCATTTCCGGCGGCGGAGGTTTGGGCGGAGGAATCTGTAGTAAAGTCTTCTCCAACTGTTTCCTTAGCGCCAATTTAGCGGCCGCTTGTCTTTGAGCGGGTGTTTGAGTCACTTCCGAACTGTGACTCATAGGACCGGGAGATCCGGTGGCCAAACCCGTACCGCCAAACTGTCAATGAGTTATACGAAAGTCAGATTCAATGCAAAACACATGCAATCAAATGCTAAGACTTACCGATTGATGAGAACTCAAGAGTGAATTTGAAGAGTGATTTTGTTGAGCCCTCAGGTCTTGTACGGGATATCCGAGCACTACATTCGGTGGTGTCGTAACTGGAGTTCGATTCAAAGAACTCAATGGACCGGGTCTTGAATGGGGCTGTGAGTGAGGCTGTGAATGGGCTGCAGTCGGCATATGATTGGAACTGTTGTTCCTCTGCCCTAAACCTAATGGCGGCGGAAACGGCGCGTGAGATAGACTTGAGTGTGAATTGCGGTGATAGGGAGGGTTGAGAACGGAGTGGCCTTTGCTGTTATGACCCGATGAACGGCTGTGTCCGTGTCCGGTGTGGTTGGGCTGAGTCGGTGCCGGCAAATGTGAACGTTCAACGGAACCGTTACGCGAAGACATGTGATTATTTGTCATCATTTTAACGACTGGATGGCTGACCGGCGGCTGTGGCGTCGGCGGCGCCGATGGGGCGACCGGTGGTTGTGTCACAATATTTGTTACAATATTCTCTTTCATGAGTTGACTCTGTCTTAACTTCTTAAGCAAAACTAATTTCATCTCTTCGTTCCTCAACTCCTGCTTCAATCGACGCATTTTCCTCTGCTTTAGTCTTAACTCATCAGCACTTAATCGGTTCACTTGAGGTGATAGCGGAAGTTCTACCTCTTCGTCCACATTCATCGACACCGAGTCGTCCGAAGCCGTGTATCCGTTCACGTGATTACCATTTGTGATATGAGAAGTGTCTGTATCGGCCGCCGCGCGTTCAACCGGTGAAGTGCTTTCACTCCTATCGCTGACCACATCTTGGTTTTGAGCATTTGATTTCTCAGTTGAAGAGTCGACTGCAGAGGAAGGCATTGACAGATCGAGCGTGACTTCCATCGGTTCCACACCTGAATCATCCGCTTTTGGTTCTACTTTCAGTTCTACTTTCGGATCATCTTTCGGGTCGTCTTTTGGGTCAACTTCTGGTTCAACTTTCGGTTCATCTTTCGGTTCATCTTTCGGTTCATCTTTCGGTTCATCTTTCGGTTCCGTTTTCTTCTTAACACTTAAATCAATGGTGTCTTCGCTTCCATTATTACCACTCGTTTCGGGAGTACTTTCGCCGCTTTTCTCTTCGGTAGACTTATCTTCGGTTTCTTCGGTATTACTAATGGAAACAAATTAAAACAAGACATGAAAATAGTGTTCAATTGTTGTGAAAATAAGTTTGACATAAGTATCAAACAATTGAGACAATTATCTCATGAACTCATTTGACGTACGGTTTGGCGGACAGGTCTTTAGGCGTCTCTTCCGTAAACATCATTCAATCGATTGATTACTTAATTGTAATCAAAAATCACAACTCAATGGTCGGATGTGTTGATCAAACTATCAATAGAGGGCTATTGTGGACACACTTGGGGTCAATGACTGGTCTTTGCCGTTGTCCTCAACACTGATGATCAATGCACTGACCATTCAATCACTCATTAATTATTAATATTTATTGATTATTATAATCAAAGATATAATCAATTAAAACATTGCAATTGATTTGTTTCGTGAGTATCGGATGTGAATGAATGGATTGGCAATGGATTGTCAATCGATGCAAACCTATAATACAATCAATTGAATGATTAAATGACTAAACAATTGGTTTAATTGGAGACAAAGCTGTGATGTGTTAGCGTTAGTGCTGTTAATGAGTGAATGAGTGCATGACTGGTGTCTATGACTGGCGTACAGTGTATGCGATGGCCATCTTGTGCTCCCATACACTCCCATACACTCTAGAGACAAAGCTGTGATGTGTTAGCGTTAGTGCTGTTAATGAGTGAATGAGTGCATGACTGGTGTCTATGACTGGCGTACAGTGTATGCGATGGCCATCTTGTGCTCCCATACACTCCCATACACTCTCTCACTCCCTCTCTCTCTCCCCCTCTCTCTCGCACACAACACAATCACTCGATCCAAAGGCAGTCCTTATGTCACGATAATTAATGCTACGATACTCTACACGACTGCACACCTACTCTCTATCGCACCCATCGCCTCATCATCTCTCCCAACCACTCATCACTACTTCCCTATCCCTATACACACATCCCTTCACCACAGCCTCCCCCTCCCGGTCCACACCATTCCTCCACTTCTTCTTCTTTGCCATACAAATGATTGAAGAATATATGCAATCATTTTATTTCAATATTATTTACATATCAATCAATTAAAACAATTTATATGAATATTCATAGAATTGGTTAAGTGTTGGCTTTTGGGACACATATCTTATACATGAAATCCAATATTGATTGTCATCTTAAAAAGCAAACAATTTTTAAAATGGTTTTTATTAAACTTAAAGACCAAAAGAGAATATAATTAAAGGGTTTATAAGGCATTAAAAATAATTATATTGAATGAAATATTATATTAATAATTGACCAGAAATTATAAAATCATAGCTAAATTTAAATTATAACACAAATGACACTCAATTTATTAATGTATACATAAATATATTTATCGATATTCCTTACAATTTGTGTGTCATTTGTATCGAAATAATTGCACAAATCATAAGTTATTCAAATTGTATTACAAAACAATTCCTATAAATTACATAACATTTTGCTCTTATCATGAATTTGGGGAATAAAGTCAACGTTTGTGTTGACATTATTATTACGGAACCGACGCTTTGTTTTAACAAAATATTAATTACACGTAAATTAAAAACAAATGAAAATTAATTTTACTTAGGTAGCTAAGGTCATTTTATATCACAGATAATGAACAGAGATATCGATATGAACACATTGTTAGTGAATTAGCTAGTGAACAACAGTAGTGAACAGAGTTAGTTGAAACTGTTGTGACATGATCTTTCTGACGAACCAAAAGCAGGCAAAGAAGCCAACGGTTCCGGTCAGTAGAAAGAAGAGGAACACCATTATTAGCGTATAACCGAAGTATAGGAGCGTCGATACCGTCCCAGTGATCGTCAGTTTCGTCATAAAGTAGTGAATACAATACACGAACAGATAGAATGACGTGAAACCACTCGTCAGATATGATCGCCACCTGAAACACAAACACATCCATCGGTTATGCATTCAATCCATACAATCAACAAATAGGCAAACAGTGGGCCAACACTTACCACCAGTGATAATCTTCGGCGCATTCTACCTTTATTGTCTCGTTTTGTCACCAGAGTGACGTTCACTAGTGGTCTTAACATTTCTGGTTTTTGTTCTTCGGCTTGTATATTATGTAAACTAACCTGGTTTACGACAAGTCATACTTCTTATGCTGAATGAAAATACATCCAAAGGGCAAAATGCCTCCCATTATGATCCCAGGCATGGGTTGCGTGTAAACCGATTGGTCGGGTATTTGTCGTGGGATCTGATTGGTGCGCACCGGGTGTTCAATCGTTCGCTTCTTGAAGCCAAAGTAGGCGCCGACGAAAGTGAGGGGAAGTGAGACTCCAAACCAAAGCGCCAGTAATGCGATCAGAGTTGTGAAGGGAATGGCGGCCGAACTCCCCTTCGCCCACAACAACAGATTCATTACGAAGAACAGCGAGAATACGATTCCCGGGCAGAAGAGTGACGTCATGAGGACATTCAGTTTCCACTTATAGCCGCCAAACGCTTTGTATATCCGCGCCGACACATAGCCGGCAGGGGTTCCCAAACACGTGAACAGCACGAGAGCGCACGTCATGAGTGCCCCGCGATTGGCCGGCGATAGGAATCCCAGACACGCGAAGAACAGTGTGATGACAGTCATGCAAAGCACTTGCACTCCACTCCCGATGAACACCGACAGAAGCATCGATCGATGCGGTGGTCTGAAGACGTCTCCGTGGACTAACTTCCAGCCAAACTCTTCCTGCGCGTCGTCTTCGCTGTCCATTTGGTTGTATCGGGCGATGTCTTTGTGAAGCGTTCGCAACAAAATCATTGCCACCATTCCTGTGAGGAAGAGGACAATGACCAGTGAGTTGAGTATAGAGAACCACTGGATGTTCGTGTGCGGCATCGACTCCAAGATGTAGTCCCAACGCGACGACCACTTCACGGTATAGTCGCGCGTGAAGTATATTGAATACGAGTAATACACATCCATTTTGTCCGTTTTCGACAGTTTGCCCGATATCTCCATCGGCGGTGAATTGGGTCCGCATTCCGAGGCCTTTAGAGACGGCATTTTCGTGTGTTTGATACTTCTGGGCACTACTTTGACGGCTATAATACGGCCGCCCTTATCGCCAAAGCCCACACCCCAGGCCTCGTTCTCACCGCTGCGGTAAGTGATGGTAATGTCCACGTGATTGAACACATAGAAAGTGTCCGCTTTGTTGTACAACACGTTCATAACGCACGCGTCTTTGGCCGTCCCCTGACTGTCCACATAACACCCGACGGGAAAGCCGACCGAACAGTACTGCTGTTCGCCCTCCACGGGGTAACACCACGTGACCGGCATATTGTCCACAATCCAGTGGTGCTGATAGTTCTTAAGCATGCCTTTCATGAGTCCGTTGAGCAGATCCACGTCCTTCTTGGAGCCCAAATCGTAGGACTTATGGCACAGAGGTTTGCATTCCTCCTGACGTAAGAACGATATATTGTAAGGCGAGGGACGGATCCGTTCGCCGAACACCACTTGACCCAAGTTCTCGACCGGACTGTCCGACACGTCCGGCGGCTGACAGAAGTCGAAGTGCGAGTACTCGTACGGAATCACCGACTCTTCGCTGTCCAACCGATTCACGAAGAGTTTCACCGAAGACTTACACGTTTCGGTCGGTTTGTCGTCTTCGCAGAAGTTCACCGGAGCTAATCCCGGCAGATAGAAGCCATCCACACC
>CAJPIZ010000070.1:0-12863 GCA_905368565.1 Medioppia subpectinata
AGTTGACTGTAAGCCATAAAATTTTGGTTAATTAAACTCCGATATTTCCCGAGAAAATTAGGTCATTTGGAAATCAATGGTTTATAATGGGTTTTCCATTCTTGAAATACCCTGTACATACTGTACATATATAAAATGTGTTTTTTAATTGGTGTAAATTCAATGCATTTTTAAACTGAATATAACTATTTGTATTGAAATTTGAAGAATTTGTGCCAATTGTTGCATAAAACTCATGCTTCCAGTGGTCTATAAGTCCTGCGCTTACTATCCATGAAATGCTATTTTAAAATTTATATATAAAATAAATTACAATTAAGTTTAACAAATCAAAACTTTTACATACATTTTGTCAAACATTTCAATAAACATAAACTGTTTATTAAATGCGATGGAAATCAAGTCGTAAAACATGATCGTTTCATCAGAAATGGGCGGTAAATAATAATTATAATTTTGTTTGAATATTTCATATTCAAGTAAATCTCTATTATTTAGAAAAACATAATTTATATAAAAATTATTCATTAAATCAAATGCTTCTTTCTTTCTGTTAATAAATTTGATTGTTTTATTGAAGTCTTGCATTATTTTCGCTCCAGATTTCTATTAATATAATAAATTATTATTATTAATTATATATAAATTAAAATATTACTTATATTAATTGTTTAGGAAATCTAATCGTAAATCTATATTATTAATGTAATCGATAAGTATAACACATTTTATTTTAGTAAAAACCGATTATGTTGTATCAACTATTTTGTAAAAAGTGTATATAATAAAACATAAGGATTACATATATTTTGCGAAGTGTTGGCAAATATTCCCAATTATTATACAAAATCAACTTAATTTGTCCATTTCTTTGGGCCGAAAATAATTTGTCCAGAGTTTCAAATGGTTGTGCTTTCGATGGTAAAGCCATTTGTCCTAATAATTCCCCAGAATAGTGTTGTCTCAATACAATTGTGCTTAAAATCCATAGCATTATAACAAATCTGATTGTGATTTGCGATGAAATCGTGTGAATTGCTTGTGAGAGTAGTACTGCTATAAAATCATAACTAATTGTTAACAGCTTATATCTGAGAAAACTAAAAGTTATATTAATTATGTTTAACACAATGAGTGATAACAATATGAATGACCAGATGTGGTAATCAAACGGTCCCAACAGTGATGTGTTATAATGCTTGGTCTCAACCATCGGTGCTGTAAAAGTCGTTATAGTTATATAATAGGGATAAATATAGGACACGGCATCCAAACGTTTGTCCAAAATACTTAAGTATCCAATCCCTAAATCCGATCTCTATGTATAAGTTACAATTACAAGTTAACACAATTTTAATAAAATATTAAAACTATATTTATAACATTAGTATGGATCTCTCCAATCACTCCATCCCATGTATTATTAGCCAACTTTTTGCCCCAATTCTTATGACAATCAATTAATTCAAACGTAAAATTCAAACATTGGCTTAAAGTGAGCAATAGTTTGCCTTCAATGCCATCAATATTTAATGTTTTATTTTTAATAAACTGTTGAACACCCGATATAAACGGTGTTATCTGTTTTGGGATAGATATTAAACATGTTAAATGTAATTATATAATATTGTTAATTACCTCATTGACTGCCACAAATAATCTCTTATTTATCAAATCTTTTGTCATATTAATAAAATCTTGTTAAACTATAGAATTGTAGGAACATATACTTTGACCATGGTTATTTATTAGTGAAGGGTGGTTAGGTTAAAATAGGGGACAGGCCGTCGGCAATGTATACGCTTAGTTGTTTTACTTTTAATAACTATTATTAGTATTATCTAAAGTAAATACAATTTATAAATTGAACATAGTAACATTAGACACAAGTTATAATCCTCTTTATATAAGTTATTTACCATAAAATAAAACAATAATTATTTTTAATTAAGTAATATTTCATGTAAAACATACATTGCATTTACAACACAACTAATGGTAATTACAGTAAAAACATTATTCTTAATAGAAATTGAATAAATTATGCAAAAATATTAAATTCAAATGAAATTGTAATTACAATATTTTATCTACATCTGAATTTATGAAAAAAAAAATTTATTGAATATTTTTAATCAACATAAAATGTTTTATATAATATATAGAGTTTTATAAACTTGTATGTAATACGAAAGTTATAAATATATTTATGATAACATTAATGACCACTAACTACTATAGAAAATAATTTAATGTGTAATGATATATATTATTATAATTTATAAATTTATTTAAGCAATTCAAATATTAATAAGATATTTGTGAATAAAAAACTAATTAAATAATACATTGTATGCCTATAATTAAATATAAATAATTAAATAATTTACTATAAAGTGAATAAATTATTTAAACATTTATATGTTGTAATTATTATAATTATGGATAAATTATTTTATTATTGTTAAAAATAACTTATAGTATTGACAAATATAAAATTGAATAATTCAATAAAATATATAATTAACGAAACAATAAAACCATAAATACATACATAAAATGTGTTTTTTAATTGAATTAAATTCAGCGAATTTTTGTATTGATTATCATTAATTGTATTGAGTTTTGGATAATTATTAAATATTTTTGCGTAAAACTCACGCTTCCAGTGGTCTATAAGTCCAGCGCTTAGTATCCATAAAATGCTAAAAAAAATAAATAAAACAAATTACTCCAAAACTTAAGACAAATCATAACTTTTAAAACCTTTACATACATTTTGTCAAACAAATCAATAAACATAAACTGTTTATTAAATGCGATGGCAATCAAGTCGTAAAACATGATCGTTTCATCAGAAATGGGCGGTAAATAATAGTTAACATTTTGATTCAATATATCATATTCAAGTTCATCTCTATAATTCATCAAAACATAACCATGGTGAATTGTGTTCATTAAGTTAAACGGTTCAGTTCTTTCTTTTACAAATTTAATTGCTTTATTAAAGTGTTGCCCTATTTTTCTTCCGGATTCCTATGAATATAATATAAATATTAATTAATGAAAGTTTAATTGTTTAGTAGATAAGGTTGCCAGTTGATCAACAAAGTTACCTGACCAATTTTGGCAACCCTAATATAAATTGGTAATCATACATATAATACATGCTTAAATTATAACCGAAATATACACGTACAGACATGTATGTATATGTGATCAAGGTAAGACATTAATTACAATTACATCATGAACAAAGCGAGAGACGCTATGGGCTACACTACTAAAGCTTGGCTAAAGCTACTTTAGATTAATGTATAAAATATTTACATATAAATTGACGAGTATTGGCAAATAGGCATTTCTATTGAATAAAATTAATGTAATTTGTCCATTGCTTTGAGCCGTAAATAATTCATCAATTGTTTCAATCGGTTGACGTTTTGAAGGCAAAGACATCTGTCCTAACAGTTCCCCAGAATAGTGTTGTCTCAATACAAATGCCGATAAAATTGATATAATTATAACAAATCTAATTATGTTTTGCGATGAAATTTCATGTATTGTTTGTGAGAGTAGTATTGATATGAAATCATAACTAATTATCAACCGTTTATATGTTTTATAATTAAATGTAATATTAATTATGTTTAACACAATCAGTGATAACAATATGAATGACCAGATGTGCCAATCAAACGGTCCCAATAGTGATGTGTTATAATGTTTGGTCTCAAATACCGGTGCCGTGAATGTGATAGTTGTACTATAATATGGATAACTATAGGACACGGCATCCAAACGATGGTCTAAAACACTTATAAATCCAATCCCTAAATCCGATCTCTATTTATATTAATAGATTATTATTTAAAATTAGAAATTGAATTTTATTAATTTAAATATAAATTAATATTTATTACATTTTTATGGATCTCTCCAATCAGTCCATCCAATGAATTATTTGCTAATTTTTTGCCCCAAATTTTATTACAATTCATTAAATCAAATGTAAAATTTAAACATTGGCTTAACGTTAATAATAGTTTGCTTTCAATGCCATCAATTTTTAATGTTGTATTTCTTATATATTGTTCAATTCCTGACATAAAAGGTGTTATCTGTTTTACAAAGTAATATTTAGTTATATTTAATAATTTAATCAATTTACCTCATTGGTGGCCACCAATAGATTTTTGTTTATTGCATTAATTTTCATATTGTTAGATTTTAAATAAATAGTTCAAAATAAAACAATATTTAACAAATTAAATAAATAATTGAACAAATGTATTTTATCAATTTAAATGTGCATTAGTTAATGTACAAAATTCCAAACAAGTTATTGCATAATTAGATGGACTATATAAACAGAATTTATCGTTGTATTTAAATGCATAACAAAATTGTGTGAAGGGTATAATTTATAAAAATTATAAATCTAAATATGGAAAATAATTATACACTTTTAATAATCGTTTTAAATTTGAATGGTTGTAATACATTATGTAATGTAAAAATTATGAAATATATAATTTGAGGTTATACAGATTTAAATAAATACACGATTAAAATTATAATAGATTAGAAAATTATAATAAATGAATTTAAAAATAAATAGAAATTTAATGCATTTAATTATTGTTTTTGAAAATTTTTATGAATAACCTGTATATTTATCAATTATTTAAAAGATTTAATTCATTTTATTTGAATAAATCTAAAATAACTATAATTCCAAAATGAAAGAATTCAACAAAATATATAATAATACTTATTAAAAATAAATAAAAACATGATCTAAAAATATATTTTAATTAATTAAAATTAAAGTAATAATTGTAATCAATGCATCTAATTGTCTTAGGTTTCGCCAGTATTTTGTAACTGTTAAACACTATGATAATTATGAGTGATCTATAAGTCCGGGAAGTTTAATGTTCCATGTTAATCTTATGTCTATACATTAAAATGCGGATTCTTAAATAATATAACATGGGTTTCAATGGGAGAACAGCTTAAGTCTATTATATAGGGTTAACATGGGTAATTATAAGTCTATGGTAATGCTAATTTTTAAATTGTTAAGTTAAATTAAGTTAAGATTTTATAAAAACAACCAAACCAATTTCAAATAAAAACAGTATGAAACTAATTAATAGTCCAAAAACGCATATTTGAAATGTAGTTTTTAATTGCGTAAAATGTAATGCATTTCTATAATGATGATCATTATTTATATTGGTTATATTGGGTTTTATTTCATTCCCAAAACGAGCATAATAAAATTTGTCTTTCCAATAATCTATAAGTCCGGCACTTATTATCCACGAAATGCTAATAAAATTTAATAAAATAATTATTTTATTAATATATTTACTGATTTTTCTTACATTGTGTTAAAATCTGCAACAAATGCAAAGTTCTTATTAAAAGCAATAGTAATTAAATCTTTGAAAAATACAGAATCCATAGATAGAGGCGGCAAATAAAAATGATAACGTGTTTTGCGATTTTGGTATTCAACGTAATATCGTTTAATAATATACACGTATTTATTGGGAAAACGGGTCATTAAATCAAAAGCATCATAACTGCCATCAACAATTTCTAGCGAGTTGTTAATAATCTCTTCGCTATTGAACCTTGTTTTCTGAAATTAATCAATACATTAAATATAAAATTTTATTAATATTTTATCAAATCTAATATTAATTTGTTTTTTTTTTGATTAAATATAAATTATTTACATATATTTTCATCACGGACTTTAAGTGAATATCTGCAAATCGTTTGTGCATGATAATTTTAATGTGCCCACTCTGTTGGGCATCAAATAATTCACCAATCGTTTGGATTTGTTGCGGTTTTAATGGCATTGTTATCATTGAATACATAGTCCCGCCGTAACTGACTCTCAATATAATGGTCGACAAAATCCATACAATTATTATAAATCTGAATGAAATTCTAGCGATTGGTTGACTCAATAATATCGCTATAAAATCACAATTAATAGACAGTAATTTACTTCTCAGATAATTGTATTCAATATAAATAACGTTTAACACAATTAGTGATAACAATATGAATGACCAGATGTGCCAATCAAACGGTGCCAACAGTGATGTGTTATAAGAGTAGTCGTTAACTACCGGTGCTGTGAATGATATGGATGTGATATAATGTGGATACGAATGTGTTGTCACATCCATCCAGCCCTCCAATGGACTGACAGAACCGATACCTATATCTGCTTTCTATACAATTTTGGGACAATTTTATATAACCAATAATTAATGGAATTGATTTAATTTTTGACCACAATTCACATTATGTGGTTTATAGGATTGTTTTATTTATAAGTAAAAGAAATTGTTCATTATTATATTAATAGTTCATTCAAAAATAAACAAGTTTATATCATTTATTTCACTTACATTATGATAAATTTGACCAACCAATCCATCCCATGTATTGTTTAACAACTTTTTACCCCAATTCTTGTGACAATCGATAAATTTAAACGTAAAATTTAAACATAGACTCAACGTCAGCAATAATTTTGCTTCAAACCCATTAAAAGATGTAATGTTATTGTTACTATAACTTTGAATATTGTATATAAATGGTGGTCTCTGTAAAATTAAGCCATATATTAAAATAAACATAAAAACACATTGTTATATGTGAAGTTATTAGTATTATTATTACAGTTTTACTGTGGATTTTATAAATAATTGCTGTCTGACTGACCAAATGAATTTATAACAACACTAAAAATTTACATTAAAATTGTGTATCTTTTGAATTTTGCTAATGATAGTATGATTCTAACTAAAATACCCTATACATAATGTTAAATATATTAAATCATAGACAGGATTTTCAATTCTGAATAAACAATCTTATTCCTGAACATCTGACCACTCCACTGGCAATCTATTGATTATACCTGATAGTTTAAATATACACCACAGTTTACCTTGTTTACGGCCACGATCAATTTTTTGCCTAAAAAATTGTGTCCCATTGTATAATAAATGATAATAATTATTGGAATAATTATTATGTTATTTAAGTTTTATAATTAACTAAAAATATTTATTACCATTGATAATAACGTGAAATATTCAAATAATTTTTAATTAAACATTATTTCTAAAATTTTTATGCATTAATAGTATTTACAATTTTATGACATAATCTACAGAAATAGAATTTACAAATAGTTTGCATTTAAATATAAATATTATATTAATATAACATTTGAATATTTATTGATTTTAACATGTTTAATTATGTGTTAAATAATTTATATGTTAGATATAAAATTATAAAGTTTGGTTATTCTATTGAGTTAGTATATTTTTAAATTATATTGCAAATAACAATGATTACAATCAATTGTGATAATTATTATGTTTATTTACAAATAAAATTTAGAATAAATTTTAACATTAAACATTAAAGATTACACAATAAAGTAATTTTTGTCATACATTATTACATTTTACTTTGATTATCAGTATTATTTACATTATTCCAACAATGATCACGATAAATCTATCTATAAATAAAGCATTTATTATCTATTAAAATATCGTTATCTTATCTTTACCTAACTTAGTTATCTCAACAAATATTATTATTTGATACATTTATTAATTTTAACATAATCTTAAAAATTTTAATAAAATTGATAATTAAAATTAATATTATTGTTAAATCGTCAAAGAATTCATAGATAGAGGCGGCAAATAAATGTTGACAATAATTTTTATTTTCATTTTAATATCATTTAATAATATACAAGTTTATACTATAATTAGGGAAACCAGAAAATGAGTCATATAATATGCAGACTATACAAAAATCATGAATTAGTCAGAGAATCATAGCACAACTAATGCTTTAAAATGTACAAATAGTTGTAATAGTCATTATTGTGCTTAAAACTATGAAAAAAGCATCTAAAAAGCATCCGAACGGTTTGCCTAACTATAATGTAGCAATCGTCTAGGAGCACATCTAGGAGCAAAAATGATAACATCAATGAAATTAATTATCTATTTTTGATATCATAATTAATATTTTTTTTTAAATAATTGAATAAAGTATATAATTTAAGGCAATAACAAACTATAAACACAAAATTGTAATAGAATCTTTTAATTGATTTAAATTCAATACACTTTTGTATTAATTATCATAATTTCTATTTAAAGTTTAAAATTCTGAAATGTTATTAAATAAAACAATACAAAATAATTTAAACTTTTTATTTACAATTAATTATAATTGACCTTGATTATTGGAAGTGTAATAGAATACAAGTTAATTATGCACAAACACTGTGCTGGTCTATGCGTCTCTGGTCTAACAATTATTTTTATAATTAAAATATAAATTTTATAAAATATAACTGTATAATTAAAATACCTTCCTTATAAGAATTACAAATCAAATTTATTGTGTGATTTTGAATAAAATAATTCACAAAAATGTATGATAATAGAAATTAATGATAAATAAAACCAAAAAAATAAATAATAATTTCAGTTGATTTAGATTTAAAGGATAATTGTATTTAATATTAGCGATTGGAATGGCAATCAAATCGTAAAACAGATTCTCAGAAATCGGTGGCAAATAATAATTGATTTGTTGTTTTCGTATCTCGTATTCAATTATATCCTTTCAAGTATATAAACGTAATTTTTATGATAATTTGTCATTAAATCAAACGCTTCTTTACGATTGTTCACAATTTCTATGGATTTATTAAAGTCTTGTTTTGTATTTACTCTGGATTTCTAAATAATAATTAATTTAATGGCAATAAATTAACATTTAATTAAATCTAAATGTACATACATATATACTGATTAGAGTTTCAGTCATAATTAATTTTGATTGTCCATTTATCTGAGCGACAAATAATTTGTCCACTGTTTCAATGGGTTGTGCTTTTGAATGCAAAGCCATTTGTCCAAAGAGTACCCCTCCGTAATGTTGTCTCAATATAATTGTGCTTAAAATCCATAGAATTATCATTAATTTTATGGGTATTTTTGATGACAACCAATAAACTGGTTGTTGGAGTAAAATCTGTATGAAATCAATGTTTATTACTATCAGTTTATATCTATGATAATTGATTGCAATATTAATTATGTTTAACACAATCAGTGATAACATAATCCATAACCAGATCTGGCGATCAAAAGGTGCCAACAGTGATGTGCTATAAGTGTTGCCCTCAACTACCGGTGCCGTGAATGTCATCCGTGATGTATAATAGGGGTAACTATAGCTGACAACAGCTAATCTTTTATCTGTTATGCTTAGGGCACCGATGCCTAAATCAGATCTCTATAAATATGATTAAAACAATTTATAAGTAAGATGGTATATATCAAAATATATAGTATTTTACACTATTGTGAATCTTTCCAATCAGTCCATCCCATGTATTATTAGCCAACTTTTTACCCCATTTTTTGTGACAATCAATTAATTGAAACGTGAAATTCAAGCATTGGCTTAAAGTAAACAATAGTTTTCCTTCAATGCCATCAATATTTGGTGTTTTATTTTTAACAAACTGTTGGACACCCGATATAAACGGTGTTATCTGTTTTGAAATATATTTTTTAATAACATTTTAAATTTGTATAACTTACTTCATTTAAAGCAACTGTTAATTTTGTATTCAACAACGTGTTCATTTTTGTAATAAATGTTTATGATTGTACCTATTGTTAAACAGTAACAATTTGTTTACATGAATTACACGTATTTATTATATTTATTTATTTATTGAGCTTAGAAAATTAATTCAAAACTGATGTTTATAATTTATAAATAATAATAATTGTGAACAAATAATATAATTATAGACATTAAATACAAAATTAATGGTCACTAAACTTTATGGAAAATATTAATTTATTTACTGCTATTTTAATATAATTTATAATATTTCGTTTATTGTGAAACATTTAAATACATATAATTATTTATTCAAATTATGAGTATGTTTTAAATAAGGGTATATAATTATTTAGGTAAATTAACACTTAAACATTTGAAAAATTAAAATAATAATAATAATTGATTTGACACAAGTGTATAAGTTATTTCAATAAAAGAAATCATCAATTACACTTAACTTAAAAACCAAAACAGTGGTTATTATTTAAATTGCTTTATAAAAAATCGTCTTAATCTAACCTTGTCTTAATGAATAATATTTAACTTTAACACAATATGTTTAAAAATACAATCGACTAATTTTTATATAAAATTCAATAAAATATATAATTAATAAAAATATAAATCCATTAAAGCAAACATTGAACGCACTTTTCAATTGAATGAAATTTAATGCACTTTCGTATTGATAATCATTATTTGCAATGAATTTGAAATAATTATCAACTTTTTTGAGATAAAACTCTCGCTTCCAATGATCCATAATTCCTGCGCTTATTATCCATGAAATACTATTTAAAATTTATAAACACGTAAAGATTTAGTAGAATACAAAATATATCAAATTTACATACATTTTGTTAAACGTTTTGGTGAAGGCAAACAGTTTATTATAAGTGATGGCAATAAAATCGCAATACATGATCGTTTTATGAGATATGGGTGGCACGTAATTGTGATTATCATTATTTTGTTCAAATCTATTATGCTCATTATCTTCAAAAACATCTTCCTCATGTCTATTCCTCAATCTATTCCTATGTTTTCCGCCTTTTCGATGATTAGATACAACTCTTCTATTACTTCGCTTCACTCGTGGTTTCTATAAGTATATAAATATAAAGTAAAGAATATATGAATATAAATTACTCTTAACTAGTACAAATAATTAAATTAAAAATTACATTCAATAATACTTTTTTCAAAATTGCCTGAAAATATGCGTCTCTATTGTAGGAAATTAACTTAATTTGTCCATTGATGTGAACAGCAATTGTCTCAATGGGTTGAACTCTAAAAGGAAAAGCCATCTGTACGTAGAGTTCCCCCGAATAGTGTTGTCTCAATACAATTGTGCTTAAAATCCATAGCATTATAACAAATCTAATTGTGTTTTGCAATGACATTTTATTAATTGCTTGTGAGAGTAGTATTGCTATGAAATCGTAATTGAATTTCAAGTGTTTATATCTGAGAAAATTGATTACAATATTTGGTGTAATTAACAAAATCAGTGATAATAAAATCATTGTCCAGATCTGGTTATCAAACGGTCCCAAAAGTGATAGTTTATAAGGGATGCTCTGATATACCGGTGCTGTGAATGTATATACCCCGATATACTGGGGATAGCTATAAGACACGGCATCCAAACGACTGTCCAAAACACTCAAAAAACCAATTCCTAAATCCGACCTCTAATCACGTATTGAGGATAAGTAAATTATATTAAATATAGTAATAAGTATATATAGCGTATATAACTTAAGTAATAATTATATTCTTAATTACATTATGGTAAACCTCTTCTATTATTCCATCCCATTTTTCGTTGCAGTCAACCAAACGGTACGTAAAATTGAAACATTGACTTAATGTCCGCAATAACTGTCCGTCGATGCCATCAATGGCTTGTGTTTTGTCATTCATATAACGCTTAACACCCGTCACATACGGGCGTAACTTTAAAATATATTCTCGTTTAGAAAATATTAAAATTTTTAATAATTAACACAACATATAATAATTACCTCATTTGTTGCCACTATAAACTCCTTGCCATTAAAGTCGAGTTTCATGTTATTTTAAGTATACAGCCTTGTGTTTTAATTTATACAATAAGAAATATATTCTATATTACAATATATAATCTAATTTAACAACTTTATACATCAATTTACTGTAATAAACAATTTTGTAGAATATTTAATTCTTATAATGCAAAAATATAATAAACACCTACAATTATTATTATTGACTTTGTTTGCTTTACTTCATCTTTAATTTAATATAAAGTATTGGTTAAAATGCATTATTATTGTAAATCATGATGTATTAATATTTAAATAACATTTCACTGCATTAACTAAAGATTAATTTTATATAAATCAATATAAAAAATAAATAAACAATATATTTACAAATTATACATTATTATTATGTTAATTTATAAGTTTTAAGAAATTAAAATCAAGAATGTAAATGATAAAGTTTACTTATTGGTATTTTACTAAATTTGAATTAGATTTTATTATTTTTGAAATCATTTTTATTTAATAATCTTTTTACAATAAATATATCTTAATATAATATATTATAGTAGTTATAATAATTTAATTATTATCATGTCATTAATATAATTAATTTAAAAATTCGTATAAAATAAAAATAAATGAAAATAAAATATTAATTTGAATTTAGAAATACTTAATAATTTGTGAATAAAATATTTCCATAAAATATATGATTAAAGACATTAAAACACAACAAAACCAAACAATAAATGAGTTTCTCAATTGACTTAAATTTAATGCACTTTCATATTCATAATCATTATATGTAATTGAATTTGAATTATTTTGCGAAATTTTTCTATAGAACTCATGCTTCCAGTGGTCTATAAGTCCAGCGCTTAATATCCATGAAATGCTAAATATAATATAATAATACATGATAAATTAAAATGTACAAACAGTTTTTAATTAATTTACATACATTTCATTAAATTGCTTGATATAATTAAAATCCCTGGTGAATGCAATACCATTTAGAACATTATAAAAATTAGAATCTTGATCATCTGGTGGGATATAATAGGATGACCGGCGCTCAATATTGACCACTTCGAGAATACTCCGCTCTTTAAT
>CAJPIZ010000070.1:13362-39667 GCA_905368565.1 Medioppia subpectinata
TATTACAAAGTATTCTCAAAATATTAATTAAATATTTTTCAGCAAATGATGAGAGGGAATGAAGAGGACGTCACAAAATATATTGAATTCATTGACAGCAATCAAAAAGCATATGATTTGTTAAATGGTTTTCCCGGCAAATATGTCTACATAACGGATCGACAATACCTTATGATCAGAATTGGCAAACTTTGGCCCCACTATTATATGCCCCCCATTTACAAGGACTGCAACTTTTTCTATGAACTTATTGCCATTGCATTCAACAAGGATTTTGAATTGATTCAACAATTTAATGAAATGTAGTTAAATGTTGTTTAAAATTAAAATTAATTTAATATTAATTTATTATATTTTATAATTAATAGCACCTCGAGGATAGTAAGCGCCGGATTAATATCTTGTTGGCAGAATCAATATTACATTAAACATGTCAAAAATCATCAAAGATTTAATATATATAATGTTGATCAATGCAAAAGTGAACTGAATTTAAATCAATTGAGAAATGTATTTAGTGTATGTTTTTATGGCTATTTAATGTCATTAATGATTTATTTTATTGAATTCTATTTGCCAATTATAATTTATCATGTTTAACAATATTACTATCTTTACCAAATTGTTTATTTGAATTTAAACTATTTTATATAAAAATGTATTTAATATTGATTTATTTAAATTTGATCTAGTTAACATAAATTGTATATAATATTGGTTTATTTACATTTAATACAAATCTATAATTGATTAGCAACGAGCAAGCTTACAAACTAGGTGAGCATGGTAGATTAAGCAGTTAATTATTTGCTAGGCAAGAGAATATTGTCGGGCGCCAAATGGCTGCCGCCATTGACGGTCATATTGAAGCCCGCTATAAATGAGTGAATTCTTATTACATGTATTATTAATGTATATTTTATTTAGCATTTCAAGATTAATTAATTCCCGATTTACGTATCATTGGTTACAATTGTTTTATTTGGAAACTTTTAAAATATACTCAAACCTCAACACCAATAGTAATAATCAATACATTGAAAATGCATTGAATTGATATAAATTTAGAAATTCGTCAACAATTTGTATTTATGGAGTAAAAATATTATATATTTTATTGGGTTGTTTTATGTAAATGTATTATTTATTTATAGATAATATAAGTAAATATTAATTATAAATATTTGTTTATCTGTAAATGCATTTATCAATAAAATATTAACCACAATAGTCTTAGAAATCTACAATTCAAAATGATATAAATAATAATAATTAAACCATATTAAAATGTCGATTATAAAGTTTATTTTTTATTTATTTCTTTTATCTAATTTATTATAATTTAAATCGTTTATCTATTTAATTGTTTTGCTCATGTTATATTAAATTATATAATACTACATTATTGATGCAATTTTTACTTCATATTTAAATACATTTTTTAAATCTACGTATATAATTATTATCTATATTTAGTTCACCGTTTTTATCAATTATATCCCTCAAACACCTTGTTATATATTTGCATGAAATAATTAATTCTGTGTATTTCATCAATATATTTACAAATTTATTAAAATTACAGTAAATTATTTTTGTTAATAAAATAATCAAATTAATACCTAAAACAATGAAATATGATTTAATGGGTAGACAATTAATTGTGGCCACAAACGAGGTATGTTTAAAATTTATTACTAAACATAGCACAAAACCTTTGTTTAATGTGGTTTATATGATCGCGATGCACTCTTAATAGTCTTCATAATATTACAATTTTTAATTATTTAATTATGATAAAATCTAATTATTTTTGTTAATTAAAGAGTCCGCCATTTATGTCAGGCGTTAAGCAGTATATGAATGATAAAACACAAGCCATTGATGGCATCGACAGACAGTTATTGCGGACATTAAGTCAATGTTTCAATTTTACGTACCGTTTAGTTGACTGTAATCATGAATGGGGTATAAAATTGACAAATGGTACATGGGTTGGGTTGACTGGAGAGGTTTATTATAATGTATAATGCAATTAATTTTATAAAAGTAAATTACCTTATTAGATAATATTATTTTAATGATATAGAGAGCCGACATTGGTATTGGAAACATGGGAGTCTTAGCTGATAGATATAAAGCGGTGTCATTTAGTGATCCATATTTCATAGAGACCACAACATTTACAGCACCCGTACTCAACACTACCGACCGATACAACACATTATTAACCCTACCATTTGATACACGTATTTGGATTTCAATACTATTATCGATGGGTTTATTGTATTTCATATATAATTCAATTTCTTTATATATATATAAACATTTGAAACTCAATTGTGATTTCATAGCAATACTATTATCGCAATCTATTCGTGAGATTTCATCACAAATTACAATACGATTACTGATTATTGTATGGCTTTTATCGACAATTGTATTGAGACATACATATAGTGGTGTATTGTTTGCCGGGATATCAATGCCTTTAAAGCCAGAACCTATTGAAACTATAGATGACTTATTTCGGGCACAAATAGATAAAAAGATAAAAAAAATTTAGTACCGTCACATTCTGCTCGTATGATCGCCACAATGGTATTGTTAATATATTTTGCTAGAAAATTAATAATCAAATTCACTTTTATATAAATCCTTTCTCATCACTATTCCAGTATCTATGTACAAAATATAGTTACACGTCTCCTCTATAATGTCTATATAATTTTGCCTCATCAAGCTTTAATTTTTAACCACAATTCTAGTATAAATAATTCGGTCACCCCTCCCACTCAGCCCACGCTCTATGGGATTTAATTTGGAGTATAATTTAAGTCTATGGTTAAACTTAACTTTCTGGGAAACAAACTATAAACCATTGTGATTAAAACTATCACAAAATATTTTCTCATAATATTAATATTTTACAGCAAATGATGAGAGGGAATGAAGAGGACGTCACAAAATATATTGAATTCATAGACAGCCTTCAACAAATGTTTGATTTATTAAACGGTTTTCCCGGCAAATATGTCTACATAACGGATAGACAATGGCTTACGATCAGAATTACTAAACTTTGGCCCAACTTTTATATGCCCCCCATTCACAAGGACTGCAACTTTTTCTATGAATTGATTGCCATTGCATTCAACAGGGATTTTGAATTTATTCAACAATTTAATGAAATGTAGTTAAATGTTGTTTAAATTAGGTTAATATTAATTTATTATATTTTATATAATTAATAGTACATCGAGGATTGTAAGCGTAGGATTATTACCTCGTTGGCACGACCAGTATTACTTTAAACATGTCAACAATTATCAAAGCATTAACAGATATAATGATAATCAATGCAAAAGTGAATTGCATTTAAATCAATTGCGAAATGTATTTGCTGTATGTTTTTATGGTTATTTATTGTCATTAATGATTTATTTTATTGAATATTATTTGCCAATTATAATTTCTTATGTTTAATATTATATTACCAAGGTACAATCTTTACTTAATTGTTCATTTAAATTTGCACTATTTGATATAAAAATGTATATAATATTGGTTAATATAAATTTAATTAAATGCTACAAGCAATTAACAGCAAGCAATGAGCTTGGTAGTTATTGTTTTTTGATTAAACTGCTAAACAAGCGTATATTGTCGGGCGACAAAAAGCTGCCGCCATCGACGGGCAAAATGGCACCCGTTATGAATGAGGCCGCGGGTGAGCACAAGTAGGCGACCGCTTCGGCCACGTCTTCGGATTCTCCGATGCGTCCCAAATGATAAGTGAGCCGACAGTACGTCTCGCCGGCCGACAACAAATCGCACTACCCGTTAGTGTATCAAAAATCGGGGTCCGAATCATTGCCGGACTTAACATTGAATTGACATTTTATTACAAATTGAATTATGTCACAAACAAATACTCACCTGACACAATTAACCCGAACTCCCTTCGGGCCTAAACCCAGTGCTAGACATTTAGTAAACATATTTAATGCACTTTTGGACATATGGTATGAGATTGGCATAAAATCCGACTATATTTGAAAATACAAACATGCTAGATTAATTTATTTTTAGACAGTGGAGTTAATTTTAGTTACTGCTTTCACTCCGGAAACGCCCGATATGTTAACAATATTGCCTTTAGTTATCTCCAAATATGGGACAACTAATTGTGTCAACACTTGAACACATCTCATATAACAGTTGGTGAGCCTATCGTATGCCAACATAGATGTTGTGTCTCTCAAACCTATAGCCGGGCCGACGCCCGCGTTATTGACAAGAATATCAATTTTGCCCAATTCTGCGATAGTCTTCGCCACCAATTCCTCGATGCCTTTGTCCACCAATAAGTCAGCCCTCACTCCGAGCGCTCTTTGATTGTTTCGTTTGTGGCATTTGTTGACCACTTGTTGGATGCGTTTGTCATCCCTTCCAGTGATGACTACATTTGCGCCCAAAGACCACAACTTTACGGCTATTGCGGCGCCGATACCAGAAGACGAACCTTTAATACAGTTTTCATAAATTATAAGTAATTAGAAATTTATTTTAAATATTCAAACCTGTGATTAACGCGACTTTCCCTTTCAAATCCATATTATTAAAGTAATTTTCATAAATTTTATGTGATGTTTATTTAAAGACTTATATTTTAAACAATGACAGTAAATTTAACAGTACAAATGAGGCTAGAGTGTAGATTCATTGTTTTTAATGTTTCTAACATTAATATTCAGAATATTCATGCGTAAGATTGGTTAGAGTTGTGACTAGCGTTTTCGTGAAAATATTTTGGAAATCCTGAATTAAATTACTGTATTTTTTAGCCATTTATCTTTTTTAAATTCATTATAAATTCATACATTTATTAATAATAATACTTTTGTGAAGACTAATAATGAATTTAGAATTATTATAATCTTTGAAAAAAATTTATAATAAAAACATTTACGTTTACAAAAACTGTTTGATATTCATTGAGTTTATGAAACAGACATTACAAGAATATAATAGATTGTATTAAATCTTTCATATATTCTACTGTAACCTAATTATTAGCCTATTATTATTAATCTATTATTTAAAAGTTAGAAAACTATTGTCAAATCTTTATACAATTGGTTACTGCATATTAAATACAATTATGAATACAATAATAAAAATATTTAATTTATGTTTTTATTTATTTTGTTAAGTTTATTTGTAAACTATATTTATTATTAATCAATTCAGATATAAATAATATTATTCTATATAAGCATAAAGTAAATATTTGTAAATCATTTTAATGCATAATTTATTTTACAAGTTTTCCACAAAAATATTGAATGGTAATTTAAATCTATACTTAATAACTATAATTATGTCTATATTTTGTTTCCATATTTGTTCTTGATTATAACCTTAACATAACTTTATATTAACAATATTCTTACTTTATAATAAATTATGCAAATTATAAATTACAAATTGCAATTTCAAATTTTATTTATGTGGTATTATTTCTTATTCTGTATTTTATTTTCATGGTTTCAATCAAAGATTCACTTAAAATAATTTAAACAAATAAACAATCATATGAAAATGGATTTAATGGGCAAAACTTTATTGGTGGCAACCAATGAGGTAAGTAATTGAATTATTATAATTATTATAATATTATATTATATTTTACCTAGGAAATACCCGTAATGTCAAACATTGAAGCATATATTAAAAATAAAACATTAAATATTGATGGCTTTGAAGGAAACCTATTAATTACATTAAGTCAATGTTTGAATTTTACATTTAAATTAATTGATTGCAACAGAAGTTGGGGCAACAAATTAGCTGATAATACTTGGGATGGTTTGATTGGAGAGATCCATAACAATGTAAAATTTTAAATTTAATTTAACATAGTCAATAATTTAAATTATGTAAACAGAGATCGGATTTAGGCATTGGATTCATAAGTGTTTTAAATAGTCGCTCAGAAGTGGTTTTATATGGTTATCCACATTATATAACTACATCTTCTTTCACAGCACCGGTATATCAGAGCAATCATTATAACACATCACTGTTGGCACCGTTTGATTGGCACATCTGGTCATTCATATTGTTATCATTAATTGTGTTAAACATTATTTATATAGCAATCAACTATAATAAATATAAACAATTAAAAATTAGCTACAATTTTATAGCAATACTGCTTTCACAAGCAATTCGTAGGATTTCATCGCAAATCACAATCAGATTTGTTATAATGCTATGGATTTTAAGCACAATTGTATTGAGACAACACTATTCGGGGGAACTCTACGGACAGATGGCTTTGCCCTCAACAGCACAACCAATTGAAACACTGGACAAATTATTTTCGGCCCAAAGAAATGGACAAATAAAGTTAATATTATATAAAAATTGGGAATATTTGCCAACACTCCGCAAAATATATGTAATCTTTATATATTACTGTAAAGTATACACTATTTCCAAATCGACAAACATAATCGGTTTTCACTAAAACAAAATATGTATACAGTGCAACTTCTCCATAAGAAACGGCCTGTTGTACGGCAAAAGTGTTCACTATATAGAGGGTTCCTCCAAGGGAGGGTCTGTTATATGTATAGATAATCCAAAATACATTTCAAATCCGTTCTTTAAAAGGAGGTGTTCGTCCATGAGAAGTTTCCCCAGAGAGGTTGCACTGTACTTATTGATTACATTAATAATATAGATTTACGATTAGATGTCCTAAACAATTAATGTAAGTAATATATTAATTTATATATTATTTTATTAATAGAAATCTGGGGCGAAAATAAAGCAAGACTTCAATAAAACAATCAAATTTATAAACAGAAAGAAAGAAGGATTTAATTTAATGAATAATTTTCATAGAAATTATGTTTTTATAAATAATAGAGATTTACTTGAATATGAAATATTCAAACAAAATTATAATTATTATTTACCGCCTGTTTCTGAAGAAATGTTTTACGACTTGATTGCTATCGCCTTTAATAAACAGTTTATGTTTATCAAAGTGTTTGACAAAATGTATGTAAAAGTTTTGATTTGTTAAACTTAATTGTACTTTATTTTTTAAATAAATTTTTAATTAGCATTTCATGGATAGTAAGCGCAGGACTTATAGACCACTGGAAGCATGAGTTTTATGCAACAATTGGCACAAATTCTTCAAATTTCAATACAAATAGTTATATTCAATTGAAAAATGCATTGAATTTACATCAATTGAAAAACACCTTTTATATATGTATTTCTGGTTTTATTGTTTCGCTAATTATATATTTTATTGAATTATTTTATTTTATATTTATCAATACAATTTTTTATTTACTTTTGCAAAGATAGTAAATGCTAAAAGTAAAACATAAATATATACTTTATAGATAAACCTTAATAAATATACGTAATGTAAAACATATTTTAAAGTTATAATAACTTTATACTATTATAAAGTGCTTTATATAACAATTTAGTGCATTCTGTTTAAAATAATGTAGTTTGTAATCGTCTACTCTTAATATTGTTGTATATTACTACTATAATAATTATAAAATGCAGAACTATAATTTATATTACCTTGTCAAAATTTTGTAATTGCAATATAAATTTATATAAAAATATAAAGGATTAATTGTATTTACTAAATACTAACTAAATAATTTACTATAAAATCAATAAAAATAATTATAAATTTAAAGAAAATACATAAAATATATATAATTAATTCTATGATAACCTCGTTAATAATAAAATAATTTAATTATAATTATAACATTTACTTTAAATGTATATAATTAAATACTTTATTTATTTTAAAGTAATATTATTTAATCATAATTTTAAATACTTTATTAAAAGTATATTCGATAAGTTTTTTATTCACAAATATCTTATTAATATTTAATTTGTTGTTATAAATATTTATAACAATATTTATTATTACTTTAATTATTTTGTATAATAATTACTTGTCATAAATGTTTATCAATATATTTATAACTTTCGTATTACATGCAAGTATTGGAAAATCTATATATTACATAAAACATTTTATTTTAATTAGAAATATTTAATAAAATTGTTTATAAATTCACGTGTAGATGAAATATTGTAGATTGCTATTTGAATTGAATATTTTTGCATAATTTATTCTTTTATTATTATAAAAATGTATTATAAGTTATAAATGAGATTTTTATTTGTTATTTACTAAACCTTAATTATCCCTTCCCGTGTATCGTGGCCGAATATTGTCCATTGCTAACTTTAAATGTATACAAAAAATATAATAATAATTCAAATGATAAAAAAATTCAGGAATGCTTCAGAGATTAAAAGTTTTAAATATATATCAAATTTTGATAAAATTGATAAAACGTAACTATAATTTAACCAACGATTTTGACATTATTAGGCCACTATACACAAAATGTAAGTTTATTGTGATCAGAATAAATAGTGCATTGGCCCATTATTTGACCACAATACACGTTACTCGCTGGCCCAATTTTTACCCACGTTACAGTAAAACATAATATATTATTATTTACGATAGAGCGCATGTCGATGACTGTTATTTATAAGTGAAACCATTTTGTTGTTTATATTAACCCATTGTGTGCACTAATAGTGTACACAATTATAATTAGTGTACAAAACAATGTATGTTTACAAATAAATAATTAAGATAATAGCAATGTAACTAAGTATTATTTTAATTAGTATCATAATCTGTCTAAATTATGTTTAGTAAGTATTTATTATGTTTTATATTTCTATTGAATGTTTGCTATTGTTATTATTATTTGATTTATAAATCGTTTATTACAATAGATATGCAATTGTTTCGAAATTTCTAACAAATACGGCAAATAATAATATAAAATGGATAATAAACTATCAAATGAAGACATCAATGACCTCTTGGACAGATGTGACGACAATGATAGTGACCTTATGTCAAACTGTACAGAGAATAGTGAACACAATTCTAACTCTGAATGTGATTTAGCGACCGATTCGGAACCAATATACTATTCAGACTCAGACGACAGTAACTTATCTCAAACATTTACAACTAGTGGCCAGACATCGACAACATCGGGCACCAAAACATTACAGCATAATATATACCGTTTCAAGGCTGGGCCTAAACTAATTGAAAGCGATTGTCAAGACGTTTTAAACACATTTAAACAGTATTTAACTCGTGATATGCTAACTCTAATTGTGTTAAATACTAACCAAAAAATTAATAATAAAAACAATGGTTCAACAAACGGCAAATCAAACATCACATTCAGTCACCAAACAAATGATTGTGAAGTTATGGCTTGGATTGGTTTATCGCTACTTATAGGAGTACATAAATCCGTTCATGAAAATGCCTGCGATCTCTGGGATACAAGTGGCCGCGGCCGTGACTTATTCAGAGCAGTAATGTCGTTGAGACGATTTCAATTTTTAACTGAACACATATGCTTTGATCACATATTATCACGAGAAGCGCGTAAATCTAATGGAGACAAATTGGCATTATTTAGTGATGTGTTTAACATTTTTCGCAAAAACTGCCGCAAAAATTATGAATTGTCAGAATACGTGACAATTGATGAGATGCTCCGGTCGTTCAGAGGCCGCGTCAGCTTTAAGCAATACATGCCTAATAAGCCCGCAAAGTATGGCTTAAAGATATTTATAATATGTGACGCAAAATCATCATATTGTTGGGATGCAATGGTTTACACCGGTAAATCATCTGATGGCATTAGGGCAAAAAATTTGGCCGCAGATATTGTACTTAATTTGACAAAACCTTTGCGAGGTAGTGGTCGTAATGTCACGTGTGATAACTGGTTCACTAGTTATCCACTCGCTGAAGAACTACTGAAACACAATTTAACAATATTGGGCACTATTAAGAAAAACAAGAGAGAGATTCCCAAACACTTAATAATTAATAAAAAACGACAGGTATTATTTTAATCAATTGTATATTTATTTATTTTGCTAGTTATTAATTTAAATGTTCATTTATCTTGTGATTTATATTTTTATTTATTGATATACTTATTTATTTATTTTATTAGTGTAATTTATAAATTAAATGTTGTATAATTGTACATTAATATTTAATTTTTATATATATCAATAGGTGGGATCAGCTGAATATGTCCACACGGATGCATTGACTTTATTGGCATACTATCCAAAAAAGCACAAAACTGTTTTATTATTGAGTTCAATGGATTATAGAAATGAAACAACTAATCCATTAACAAATAAACCCGAAATTATTGAAGACTATAATCGAACTAAAGGAGGTGTTGATACACTGGATCAGCTGTGCTCTACATATACTAGCGGTCGGGCAACTAGGCGTTGGCCAACTGCTGCATTTTTTTGTATTTTAGATATTATGGCCGTTAATAGTTTTATTGTATACAAACATTTTAATTACGATAAAATACCCCAACCTATTGAAGCTAAAACTAGACGTGAATTTTTACATTCATTAGGAGAGAAACTTTGTTTTGATGAAATGATGAAAAGGTTGACTATAAAAACGATTAGCCGTGATTTGCGAGCAATTATAATTAGAATTACAGATCGATTAGATACAAAATTCACAACAGCGCAAAGTTCTGGTCAAACAAAAAAGCGAAAAGTTAGTGATAATAATCGCAGTAGGTGTTATATCTGTCCTCGAAATGCTAACAAAAAGTGTACACAAAAATGTGATGATTGCGAGAAATTAATCTGTAAGGAAAACCATATGGTAATATACTGTACTGAATGTGCTGATAAGGATTATTTGAATAATGAATAGATGGATATTTTGTATAATTAATTTGGATAAAAATAAATCATAATTTCGTAATTTCACTATAATATAAGATAATTAATAAATAAATTCATTATACTGTGAATAAGTTAATTTTATAATTATAACAATAAATAAATCTGTTTTATCACAAATAAAATTTTTTATAATTTAAACATTATATTTTCTTTTTATCAATTTAAAGTGAGAGATAAGTTATATGACATATAGTTTATAATAATAGTTGGCCCTTAATTTGGCCACTATACACGTTACATATTGGCCCAGTATTTGGCCACGATGCACCATTAACGCTGGCCCATTATTTGGCCACCCTACACGCCAATAATATTTTTAACGATACGCGGGAAGGGTTATATAACGTATATAAAAATTATAAAAATGAAGTTTCATTTGATAAATAGACAACTATCTGTGGCTACAAACGAGGTAAATATTTATTTGAAATGTATTGTAACTTATAATTCTTATAATCCCATAAAAGATGCCGCCATTTATGTCAGGCGTTGACCAATATATTTTCGATAAAACACAAGCCATTGATGGCATCGACGGACAGTTATTGCGGACATTAAGTCAATGTTTCAATTTTACGTACCGTTTGGTTGACTGTAATTATAAATGGGGTAAAAAATTATCAAATAATACATGGAATGGATTGATTGGAGAGGTTTATCATAATGTAATTAAAAATATGTATCATTATTAAACTACAGTATTATATCAACTGGGTGAACCGATTGGGTTTTAGGATTTGGTTCACACAAATGATATATTCATACAACTGATTACATGTTAAAAGTAAGAATATGTTGTTGTTTTATAAATATAGGTGACATTGCTTAATTTTTGTATGCATTAGTGATCTCCTTATACTGTAATTTAACTTTATGCTAAGGTTTTTTTTGGTTTTGTGTACAAAAATATTAATTATGTCATCTATGTGTGGGTCGTGTCACATAATATATGTGGTTCACACAACCGATTGTATTGAATATAGTATAATATTAGCTCAATTTTGTTCACACAAATGATATGTTCACACAGTTGACGTTCACACAGTTGATACTATTTTAGCATTGTGTCTATGGACTGCGGGTTTTGGTTTTAGGGTTTGGTTCATACAAATGCTAAGTTCACACAACTGCTTGTTCACCCAGTTGATATAATACTGTATTAATAAATTTTAAAATGGTACTTTAATAATAATTATTATACTAAATATGAAACCAGGGATCAGATTTAGGAATTGGTGACATAAGTATTTTTGACAGTCGTTTGGAGGCAGTGACATTTAGTTATTCATATTATACAAGCTCATATACCTTTACAACACCCGTATATCAGAGCATCCGTTATAATACATCACTTTTTAAACCGTTTAATACCCAGATCTGGGAATTAATATTGTTATCACTGATTGTGTTAATTATACTAAATATGGGAATAAATTTTTTCAGATATAAACGATTAATAATTAATAATGATTTCATAGCAATACTACTCTCACAATCGATTCCTAAGATTTCTTCGCTAAACACAATCAGATTTGTTATAATTCTATGGATTTTATCGACATTTTTATTACGACAATACTATTCTGGAGAACTCTACGGACAGGTGGCTTATCCTTCAAAACAACAGCCCATTGAGACAATCGATGAATTATTTACGGCTCAAATGAATGGACAAATTGAGATTATTTTAGACAATCAGAACCCATATGTGCCCACAATTTTGAAAATATATGTAAATTAATTATTCTAACACTATTTAATTAATGTTTGTCTATTATAAGGTTAAATATATATATTTATTATTACATTCATAGAAATCTCGAATAAAAGCAACTCACAACGTTAATAAAATACTGACATTTGACAGCGTTGAACATGTATTTGAATTAATAGCTAGATTTTCCACAAAATACGCTTATATAGCAAGTAGGGATTTAATTGAGCATTATATATCGCAAAAAAATGGTGTTTACTTTTATTATGTGCCCCCAATATCTGGTGAAACTGAAATGTTTAACGATTTGATTGCCATTGCATTTAATAAACAGTTTATGTTTATTGAATTATTTGATAAAATGTATGTAAAATGTGTTTTAATTTGCTTAATTTAATTGTAACTTATTTTATTAATTTTAATTAGCATTTCATGGATAACGAGTGCCGGACTTATAGAGCACTGGAAACTGGAGTTCTATAGAAGAATTAAACAAAATAATTCACATCTAATTACAAATTATGTAAATTTTTACAAAATTACATTGAATTTAAGTCAATTGAAAAATGCATTTAATGTTTGCTTTTATAATTTTATTATATCTTTATTTATATATTTTATTGAATTATATTATGTATTAATTATAAAACAACTTACCTGTACAAATTTTATTTTATGTTAATAATTTTATTCATGGACTTATTTCTGTATTTTTAAATATTTAATTACTATTCCTATTAATAACAAAGTTGTTTCTTTGAAGATTTAATCTTTAATTATTTTATTTCATGTGTTAATAATTAATTTATAGCCCAATTTATAGTCAACCGAACGGTACGTAAAATTGAAACATTGATTTAATGTCCGCAAAGAGATTTTGGATAATTTTAGACAAAATTTTCTCACAAATTATGCTAAAACAGAAACAAAAGTAATGTTTGATAATAGATATGAAAATCAATATTTACCAGATATAGAAATATCATATATGAGATCTTGGCGATCAAGGGGAACCTAGCACCTAATGTATTTCTTATGGACAATGAGCAGTAGCAATATAACTCAAAAAGTACTGGACCAATTTTTACAGTCCTGATACAGATCTTAAATTAAATTTCATTCTGTACAATTTGATATATAAATTGTAAAAATTGGTCCAGTACTTTTTGAGTTATATTGCTACTGCTCAGTGTCTATAAGAAATACATTAGGTGCTAGGTTCCCCTTGATCGCCAAGATCTCATATTGACAAATTGAATGCCTTTAAAACATTTAGATATTAAATAAATGTGTATAAAACATAACATCTGAATAGGATATGAATGCACTAGAATGTGTGTTCGATTTCTCATTTATTAACTTATGTTTACTTTATGTTTGTACTTTATGTTACTTTATGTAAACTTGAACACATCAATGTTCGCACCGTTTGATTCCCAGATCTGGTCATTCATATTGTTATCACTCATTGTGTTAAACATTATTAATATTACATTCAATTATAAAACGTATAAACAATTGATAATTAGTTATGATTTCATATCAATACTACTTTCACAAACATTGCATAAGATTTCATTGCAAAACACAATCAGATTTGTTATAATTATATCGATTTTATCGGCGTTTGTATTGAGACAACACTATTCTGGGGAACTGTTAGGACAGATGTCTTTGCCTTTAAAACGTCAACCGATTGAAACAATTGATGAATTATTTACCGCTCAAATCAATGGACAAATTACATTGATTTTATTTAATAGTTATGCCTATTTGCCAATACTCGTCAATTTATATGTAAATATTTTGTACATTATTCTAGTAGTGTAGCCCGTAGTGTCTCTTGCTTTGTTCATGATGTAATTATAATTAATGTTTTACCTTGATCACATAGACATATTTATCGGTTATAATTTAAGCATGTATTAACCAATTTATATTAGGATTACCAAAATTGGTCAGGTAACTATGTTGATCAACTGGCAACTTTATCTAATATACAATTAAACATTTATTAATTTATATTTGTATTATATTCAAAGGAATCCGGAAGAAAAATAGAGCAACACTTTAATAAAACAATTAAATTTGTTAAAGAAAGGATTGAACAGTTTAATTTAATGAACACAATTCACCATGGTTATGTTCTTATGAATTATAAAGATGAGCTTGAATACGATATATTAAATCAAAATGTTAGCTATTATTTGCCGCCCATTTCTGGTGAAACGATCATGTTGTACGACTTGATTGCCATTGCCTTTAATAAACAGTTTATGTTTATTGATTTGTTTAACAAAATGTGTGTAAAAAATTATAATTTATCTTAAAGTTTATAGTAATTTATTTTATAAATTTTAATTAGCATTTCATGGATAGTAAGCGCCGGACTTATAGACCACTGGAAGCGTGAGTTTTACACAAAAATGTCAAAAAATTATTTACAATTCAATACAATTAGTGATAATCAATACAAAAATTCTCTAAATTTAAATCAATTAAAAAACACATTCTATGTATGTATTTATGGTTTTGTTGTTTTGCTAATTACAGTCAAACGTCTTTCCTGTGAACTTCAATGCTGTGAAAACAGCGATGCTATGAACCTAATCCAAAATCCATACTTAATAGACTTAATGTTAAATTAGCATCGATGCTGTGAACTAATCGGTGTTATGAACTAAAACACCGGAACCGTTCTATTCACAGGATCGATTACTGACTGTATATATTTTATTGAATTATTCTATTTTATATTTGTCAATACAATTTGATATTCACTTTCTCAAATATGTTAAATGCTAAAATTTAAATCTAAATATATACTTTTTAGATTGACTTTACAATACATCATTTTATCTACGATAGTATTTTTAATTAATATAACATAAAGTGAAATATATTTTAATATAATATAACACTGTACGTAACTATTTAATGCATTTTAAGCACAATTATGTGTAGAATATTGTAACGTTTATATTCTCAATATTTTTAATAATAATTTTATTATGTATTCTTATAAAATGCAGATCTATAGTTTAGATTATCATGTCACAATTTGTAATCAGAGAATTTGTAATCATATTGCAATCAGATTTGTTATAATGCTATGGATTTTAAGCACAATTGTATTGAGACAACACTATTCGGGGGAACTGTTAGGACAAATAGCTTTGCCCTCAACAGCACAACCCATTGAAACTATTGACCAGTTATTTAAGGCTCAAATCAATGGACAAATTATGTTGATTTTAATCAATAATAATTGATATATTATTGTATTTATACACAAAAAGGTTTTAACAAAACAATTACATTTGTTAATAATAAAAAGAATGAAGCGTTTAGTTTGATGACTAGTTTTCACGTGAAATATGTTTTTATAAATTGTCTTATAATTATAAATGTACTTGTACAATATATGAATTAGTAAAACGAAATATAAGCTATTATATACCCCCAATATGTGGCCAAACCATTATGTATTACAATTAAATTTTTATTGTTTTTAATAAGAAGTTTATGTTTATTGAATTGTTTGACAAAATGTACATTTTCAATGGTAATTTAAATCAATATATAAAAACTATAATTATGTTTTTGTATTTTATGTTCATATTTGTTCTCAATTATAGCCTTAACATAATTTTCTATCAGCAATATTCTTACCATATAATAAATTATGCCAATTATAATTTACAAAGTGCAATTTCAAAATTTATTTATGTGACATTATTTTTCATTTGGCAATTTATTTTTATGCTTTTAACAAAAGATTTATTTAAATTAATTAAAACAAATAAACAATAAAATGAAAATTGATTTATTAGGCAAAACCTTATTGGTAGCAACCAACGAGGTAAATAATTAACTTATGTCAATTTTTATAATACGTTTTTATATTTTACCCAGATAATACCGTTTATGTCGAACATTAAACCATACATAAGAAATAACACATCAAATATTAATGGCATTGAAGGAAATTTATTAATTACATTAAGTCAATGTTTGAATTTTACATTCAAATTAATTGAGTGCCACAATAATTGGGGCAAACAATTAACTAATAATACATGGGATGGTTTGATGGGAGAGATCCATAAGAATGTAAAAGTTTTAAAAACTTTAGATTTTAAAATAATTAATAATTTAAATCATGTAAATAGAGATCGGATTTAGGCATTGGATACATAAGTGTTATAAAAAGTCGTTCAGAAGCGGTTTCATATAGTTTTCCTTATTATATAACGACATATACTTTCACAGCACCGGTATATCAGAGCAACCGATATAACACATCACTGTTGGCACCGTTTGATTACCACATTTGGTCATTCATATTGCAATCACTGATTGTGTTAAACATTATTTATATCGCAATCAATTATTATAACTATAAACAATTTAAGGTTAGCCACAATTTCATAGCAATACTGCTTTCACAAGCGATTCATAGATTTTCATCGCAAATCACAATCAGATTTGTTATAATGCTATGGATTTTAAGCACAATTGTATTGAGACAACACTATTCGGGGGAACTCTACGGACAGATGGCTTTGCCCTCAACAGCACAACCCATTGAGACAAATGACCAGTTATTTAATGGACAAATAAAGTTTATCGCAAAAAAGGATTGGCCTTATTTATCATCATTCATCAACATATATGTAATTATTAATTACTTAACTAAAAGTTTACATTAAAGTAATTAAATTAAATTTATTTAGATAAAAGCAAATTTAAAACTAGATTTCGATAAATCAATAATATTTGTCAACAGTCGTAAAGAGGCGTTTGATTTACTGAAAAATTACACAACAAATTGTGTTTATATAATTAGACGTAAAATACTTGAATACGAGATACGGAAACAACAAATCAATTATTATTTGCCACCGATTTCTGAGAATTTATTATACGATTTCATTGCCATTGCATTCAATAAACAATTTAAATTTATTAATGAATTTAATCTTATGTTTGTAAAATTATCTCACAATTTACGCTATATTTTTTTATAATGTTTTAATTAATCTATATTTATTATTAATAGTATTTCATGGATAATAAGCACCGGATTTATTGACTACTGGAAAGAAACTTATTATTTAAAAGTTTTCAAAATATTACCAAAACTCAATACTATCGGATATATTGATGTCAATTACCAATTAAATGTAAATCAATTGAAAGGAATATTTAATTTGTATTTGTATACTATTATATTCTCAACTATCGTATATTTTGTTGAATTATTTTATTATATAAGGTGTAATCAATATAAATAATAATTAATTATGTTAATCTACAGTTTTACCAAATTACATAATTGTATTTGTTGATAAAAATAATAAATAATGACAATGTTGAAATTAAATGAAAATGGTATTATGGTTAAATAATGTTTTAAACAATAATATTAAATAATTGTAAAAATTATAATGATTAATATAAATAAAAATACCATGATTTATTGATCACCACCACCACCATGACCACGAAGTTATCATGGCCAATTTATTCAAGGCAGATTACCTCGTCATCATCTTCCCTTGGAAAATCCATGGTTAACGGCGGTTCCACATCCCAAGACTCGCCGTTATCAAGGTCGCCGCCATCGAGAGTGCTTGTCTCGCTGTCAGCGTCCTAGTTATCCTCGAAATTGGTGTTGTAGAAGTTGAGGCGGGGCAGATTGACAGCACCATCTTGGTCATCTCCGTGACCATCGTTACCATCGTCGCCGCCGCCGCAGCTGCTACCGCTGAAGCCAACGCTTTCTCCGCAACCTGTTGTCGTGATGTCAGCCATATGTCCGCCGCAGCCGTCGGCACCGCCTCCTCCACCGCCATAATCACCACCACAGTGAGCATCATCATAAAGAAAATCATCGCTGGCACCGGCCGCACTAGACGAGCCGGTACTGGAACCGCCGCTACCGTTGGTGCTGCTACCGGCGCTACCACCGGCGCTATCACAGTACCAAGTAGAGCACCCTGGTTGTGTTGGGTCTGCTCCGCCGACGGCGCCGGGGGCGGCATTGCCGCCGTAATAGCCGTTTGCCAAGGACATCAAGTAATGGTTTTCCCATTCCGAATCCTCGTCCACACGTCGGAGCACAACCCGGGGCTCCGGGAGTAACTCTGGTGCTTAATAAAAACTAAAAAATAATTAGATTCTGTAAAAAGCATATAATAGTTCAATAAACGCTAGTTCTTACCCTGTGGGTCTTGTTGGTAGCGGCGATAGTTGCGAGGAGTCGGCTCTTCCAACTTTTGCTCAGCTTTCAAATACTTTTTAGCAAATTTTTTTTGCTGTTTGTCGGGTAATGGTGCCAAGGATATGCCGATGTTTGCACGACAATCTGTAAAAACATTAATAAAAATAATAAATATACAAAAATTATTATTATTTTAAGTCAAGAATTTTTTTAGATATTGTCAGAGATTTGCCAAAATTCAAAATCAATTTGCGTAATAACTAAACAAGTTATTCAAAAATTACTAACCTGCGCATCTAATGTAGTTTGGGGCATCGGGTTCCAACCCGAAGCTTTTGCAGGCCCCACCGCCATAAAGATCTACACCACGAGTCAATTCTTTTTTAAAACAACTCAAACAATAAAAATGCGAGCAATTCTGTAGGCGAAGCTCACCGACTTTTTCACACACAATGCAACAGGGAAAAACCATTTTGCTTGTGTTTAAAATTATCCCATATACGGGGTATATATACCTAAAATCCCGGACCTAACATGGTCAGCTCTGTAATTTAACAGCTCTATACATCCACCGATTCGGCACTTTTCATGTCGCTGTTATCAAGGAACATACAATTGCTGCCATCGGAACAGCGATCGGGTCTTCACTTCGACAATGGCTTCGGGAACAGTGTTCTGTGTGTGTCTTTGATTGTTATATTCAATGGCAATAATAAAAACACAACCAATAATATCTCCATACTACACAATGGTATATAATGTACAGGTGAGAATTTGATAAAAATTAGATTAAGTTAGTATACTTTTATCGCAAAATCTTGATTTTCAATATAAGATACGCAATTTTTTTAAAATTTTGTTAAAATTGTAGTTGAAATATGTTTATATTTTGAATTTTAATTAATTTGTCTTGTCATAATATACACACTCCTATATGTACAGGAATACGATGTATGTTTTGTACAAATTATGATTGTTTACAATTATGCTCTGTTGAGAAAATTAGTGTCCAGGCGAGCGTACAGGCAAGTTTACTAAAATGTACAGGAATGTCTCGGAATTTATATAGAAAGTATAGGAAATGTACAGGTTTCTCATTTTTCGAGTTGGTCACTCTAAGCCTAACATGTAAAATTAGATCATTTTATTTAATTTACTACATAAAAACCTGAAATGCAATTATAATGGTTCTTAGTTTGTGTAACACTGTGACACCTCCTTTAACATGTTTATTTTTAAATAAATAATTTTATTAAATTATACAAAGTCAATCTTATATAATCAAATAAAAATGGTAAATTCCGTATAGAATATTGTATATCTTTAATATTTTATTAATAGCACTACTATTTATTTTTATAAAATACAAATCTATAATTTAGATTATCTTGTCACAATTTTTCAGCACAATATTTATTAAAATATACATGGTTGACTGAACTTGTAATTAATTTATTAATAAATCAATAAAAATGATTATAAAGATAACAAAAATACATTTTGGAGTTATATAATTAAATAATCATAATTATAATAATTATAACATTCGCAATTCAAAGTATATTATTCAATTTTTGCATTCACAAATATCTTATTCATATTTGAATTGCTTAAAAATATTAATAATTATAATATTTATTATTATACAGTAATTACTAATTATAAATGTTATTGGATTAATATGTTTACAACTTTTAATACTTTACCAAGTATTGAGAAATCTATATTTTATATCAAACATTTCATTTTAATTACAATAAGTAGAAGTATTCAACAAAATTATTTATAAATATTTGATCGTTAAAACAACACCTTTAACAATTTAACATTTATTTTACATGATCAAAAAATTACTATTCAAAACCATCTGAGTAACTACATTGTTAATTAGAGTGATTGCTGGCAATTCTACAAATAGATAAAAAAAACATTGTAATTTAACTAAATTTATTAATATGACAAAAGAGTTAATAAATAAAAAATTGTTCGTGTCTGTCAATGAGGTAAATTATAATAATAATCTAAAATTAGATTTAACATGTTTAATATCTATTTCAATACAGATAACACCGTTTATATCGGGTGTCCAACAGTTTATTAAAAATAAAACACCAAATATTGATGGCATTGAAGGCAAACTATTGCTTACTTTAAGCCAATGTTTAAATTTTACGTTTGAATTAATTGATTGCCACAAGAATTGGGGTAAAAAGTTGGTTAATAATACATGGGATGGACTGATTGGAGAGATATATGAAAATGTATTATAAAACATATAACTTTTTATATAAAATGTTTATAATTATAATTAGTAAATAATTTAATTGTTTTTAAATCATAACAGAGAACTGATTTAGGCATCGGTTTGCTAAGTGTTTCAATCGACAGGTTAGGGGCCATAACCTATAGTTATCCCTATTATACATCATTGATGACATTTACGGCACCTGTAGTTAAGGGCTATACGTATAACACATCACTGTTGGCACCGTTTGATTACCACATTTGGTTATTCATATTGTTATCACTGATTGTGCTAAACATAATTAATATCGCAATCAATTATTATAGGTATAAAACAATAATAATAAACAATGATTTTATACCAATTCTAGTTCAACAACCAATTCGTATGATATCATCAATAATATACTTAAAACTAATGATAATGCTATGGATTTTAAGCACAATTGTATTGAGACAACACTATTCAGGGGTACTGTTAGGACAAATGACTTTACCTTCAAAAGCACAACCTATTAATACAATCAATGATTTAGTTATGGCTCAAATCACTGGACAAATACAGATAATTACGCGCAAAAATCATCCGGCTTTACCCATTTTATTTAACTTATATGTACATTTATACATTTTACTATTTGCACATAGTTATTTATATGAACTATAATTAATCTAATTTTATTATTTTTAGAAATCACAATCAAAAATGTGGGAAAATTTTTCATAAAACCATAATATTTGTCAAACAAAGAGAGAACGCGTATAATTTAATAAATAAAGTTCCTAATAAATATGTATTTATAGTTAATAGGGATTTAGTTGAGCATGATATATTTCACCAAATTGTTGATTACTATTTGCCGCCCATATCCGATGAAACGACCATGGTTTACGAATACATTGCCCTCGCATTTAATCAACAATTTAAGTTTATCGCAATGTTTGATATAATGTATGTAAAATGTTTGCATATTTAATTAAATTAAATTGTGTTTTGTTTTAATTAGTATTTCAAGGATATTAACCGCTGGACTTATATACCACTGGAAGCATGAGTTTTATATTAAATTCAATTCAATTTATTTAAAGCTCAATACAAATGATGACAAACAATACAGAAATGTATTGAATTTAAGTCAATTGAATAATGCATTTAATGTATGTTTCTATGGATATATCATCGCTTTATTTATATATTTATTTGAATTATATTCCTTTTATTATTGCATTTAAACTGACAATGTTGTAAGTGTACATTTAAAATGTATGTTTAATTATTTCTTTAAGATGTTGTTAAAACCTCAATACAATAATTTACTTATTTTAATAATCATAGATTAATAGACAAACCTGAAATAATTTATTATTCTTATAATAAATAATTTATGATTTAATTATTTTGATTTATATTGAATTGAATTTATAGTATATATTACATTTTATTATATTTTACATAAATCATATAATACGTTATGAAATTTAAATAAATAAATAATGGATTGTAGATAAAAATTTTATACAAAAACAAAGAATTGTTTCGACAAGAAAACGTAATATTTTATTGAATCAATAACATTTAAATTACAAATCAAATAAATTACATTAAATGTATAGGTAAATTTGAAAATCATAAATACTTTATTTTATATTTAATTCAGGTTTGTAATGAAATTTATATTATTGTTATATACTAACTTATATATTAAACAATAATATTATTTAACAAAAAACTCACATTTAATTTTGTATTATAATTATTAATTTTTATTTAATTCTTACAATTCGTTAAATTGTATGGGCACAAATATTTAACATAAACTTTAAGTTTATTATAAATTATAATATATAAATCAAATACTATAAAACAAATCTACGTATATTAAATTACGGTATTAGTGCATTACGTATAAGTGTTATTATTTACTAAATCTTAATTATATAACGTATTAAAAATTATGAAAATGAAGTTTCATCTCATTAATAGACAATTATCTGTGGCTACAAATGAGGTAAACAATTGTATTAAATAAAGTATAATTTATAATTCTTCTAATCCCATAAAAGATGCCGCCATTTATGTCAGGCGTTAAGCAGTATATGAATGATAAAACACAAGCCATTGATGGCATCGACGGACAGTTATTGCGGACATTAAGTCAATGTTTCAATTTTACGTACCGTTTGGTTGACTGTAATTATAAATGGGGTAAGAAATCATCAAATAATACATGGACTGGGATGATTGGAGAGGTTTATCATAATGTAATTACAAATATGTATCATTATCAATAATTAATATTTTTAAAAATTGTATAATAATAATTATGATACTAAATATGTGATCAGAGATCGGATTTAGCAATTGGTGACCTGAGTATTTTGGACAGTCGTTTGGAAGCAGTAACGTATAGCTATACACATTACACGAGCTCATTTACTTTTACGACACCCGTATATCATAGCATCCGTTATAATGCATCACTTTTTGGACCGTTTGGTACCCATATTTGGGAATTAATATTGTTATCACTGATAGCGTTATTTCTACTTAATATCGCAATTAATTTTATTAAATATAAACAATTTACAACTAGTAATGATTTTATAGCAATACTACTCTCACAATCGATTCCTAAGATTCCATTGCAAAATACAATCAGATTTATTATAATTATATGGATTTTATCGACATTTTTATTACGACAATATTATTCTGGAGAGCTCTACGGACAGGTGGCCTATCCTTCAAAACAACAGCCCATTGAAACAATCGATGAATTATTTACGGCTCATATGAATGGACAAATTGAGATAGTTTTAGATGACCAGAACCCATATGTGCATATAATTTGGAAAATACATGTAAGTTTATTATTCTAATATTATTTAAGCAATGTCGCCAAAATCCAGTCTACGGGTTGTCATAGACACTTATAGGGTTATGATTAGTAAAAGTTTTACTATTAAAGTGCTTTTATAGTTTTTGATATTTTAAATATTGTGTGTTTTATATGTCAATATGAATTATAACACATTTACTATGGTATTGTATTATTTATCATCATGTAAATTCAGTTATTTTGCAGTAAATATATCATTATTTTTGTATAAAATTTATATAACATAATACTTTATATAACATAACACTTTATATAACATAAAAATATTGAAAGTGTGATAATGTTTAAATTTTATATTATTCTTTATGTTATTGAAGTTTGTCTATTTAAAAGCTAAATTTCATTATTATTACATTAATAGATATCTCGGATAAAAACGGCACAAAACGTTAATAAAATACTAATATTTGACAACGTAGGACATGTATTTAAATTAATGGCTAGATTTCCCACAAAATATGCTTATATAGCGAGTAGGGACTTAATTGAGCATTATATATCGAAACAAGGTGGTGATTATTTTTATTATTTGCCTCCGATATCTGATAAAACTGACATGTTCAATGATTTGATTGCCATTGCATTTAATAAACAGTTTAGGTTTATTAAATTGTTTGACATTACGTAAGTAGCATGTTTTAAATTTGTTAAATTTAATTGAACTTATTTATTATTATTAACTAGAATTTCATGGATAACGAGTGCTGGACTTATAGACCACTGGAAACATGAGTTTTATAGAAAAATTAAACAAAATAATCCAAATTTAATTACACACATGAATTCTTACAAAATTACATTGAATTTATATCAATTGAAAAATGCATTTAATGTTTGTATTTATGGTTTTATTTTATCTTTATTTATATATTTTATTGAATTATATTATTTATTAATTATTAAACAACTTAACTATACAAATTTTATTTCATGATAATAAATTTAAATGTACATAATTCTGTATTTTCTAAAAATTAATTAATATTGCGTTAATTAATAACTTTATTTTTGTTAAAGATTTAATATCCAATTACTTCTTAATAAATATGTATTCATAATTAATTGGGATTTAGTTGAGCATGATATATTGCACCGAATTGTTGATTACTATTTGCTACCCATGTTTGATGAAACAACCATGGTTTACAATATTGCTCGGCACTCTTTTTTAGCATATCACATATACAGATTCACAGTGTGCCATAAATAGGTGGCGCAACGGTAGATAAAAAAATTTAGGTTTGTCAGTTTGAACAAGAAACACTACGTGAAGGTCAACCTAATAGTTTATCACCCATTTTTATAAGTGGTTGGCTTTCAGTCTATCCACAAAACGTAATTTAAAATAAAATTTAATTATTAAATACACATTTTAATGAGATTTTTGATATTGTTTGCAATTATCAACAATTTTATTAATATTTGACTTAATCGTATTTGATTACCATATTTTCAAACGTGATCTCAATGTTTTTGTGCAAATACTACTAATTTTGTCATTTTTAAGCGATTTCATTAGAGAAAAAAATTGTTCACAATTAAAAGTAGATTCAAAATATGTCAGAATTGTTAATGCATTATTTATTAATAATGGAATTCGTTAATATTAAGTTGAGAGTTACAAACTTTATGTGAACTTTACAAAATTACAAACAAATGTTACAAAATTTGTTAACACGTTGTGCCCCTTATATTATATATAATTATATTTAATTGTAATGTAAAATGTCTGTTAATTGTCAATTTAATCAATTAATTATGGATATATTTATGTTAGATATTTTAGTTGAACATATGGCTACACTAAGTATACCCGGTATACCAGAGTGCCGAGCAATATGTTACACAATACTAGACAACAAAAGCGACACTCTTTGACATTCAATTGCATTACATTTACAAACTTTTCACAACTTTTCTCTTCACTCACTATTAGATTAACAATAAATCAATCAAAACAATAATCAATAAATTGTCGTTTAATTAAGAAAATACGATCATATAATATAGGAAAACATCACACATATATAAATTAAGTAAAATTTAATTATCAATCAAATGAAATAAATGGCAATTAAAACCATATATAAAATTTGGTATATTTGTTATACCGTAAGTAGAAATACTGTTAACAATCTAATTAGATGGCAATTAATGGCAATTATTGGTGACTATTACTACTCAATGCATATCTGTTTCAATAGACTACTCGTCGTCTTCATCGGAATCGTCTTCATCTACGATTTCCAGACGATTCCAGTCGTACTCCATATACGGGCCGTTGAATATGACGTGAATAGTCATCTCTTCCGT
>CAJPIZ010000071.1:0-39618 GCA_905368565.1 Medioppia subpectinata
CGATTCATCCCATCATTATATTCAGCATGAACATGCTCCAATTTGGGCGCGTCACCAGGCTGCACTCCGGCGCCAAATGCTAAGCTACCACCACCTTCTGCGCGAAAAAATTGACCCGCATATACGGATGTCACATCGGACCAGGTGGACTTTGGCCACAATGTTTTCGGATCGGCCTGACCCGGCAACTGTACGTATATAAAACCTATGGGCAATGGACAGTTTTGTAAAAGTGCAATTTGGACACTGTTTTCTCTGATCACACGCTCCATTTGTTCACTCGACCATGCCACAAAACGCTTGCATATGTAAGAATTTTTCTTGGCGCATGGTATATCTTCCCACTTGCCCATGCTAACCTGGTCAGTCAACATTTCCACACAGTTGCTTTCGTTGGCCGGTCGCCCGGCCAACCAGTTTTCATAGTCAGAGTTACTATTGTCCGTCTATACAATGTGTTTGCCTTTAATGGTTACGTCGAGCCATACGTTTTCAATCATTTTGTATTTCACTATTAATTTATTGAGAAAATCTTGCTCTGCCTGAGAGTTAATGATAGGTAGCGACGAGTTTAGGTCCCCCTTACACGCTGTGGCCACTGTGTGGTAATCGCCCAAACCATCAGGGTAGTATTTGTAGCATATGTTGTCGTTTTCGTAGTGAAAGAGGTCCCAACCGTCACCACAAACGCCCTCCGAATGAACTAGGTGGCCTAAATAAATATAGTAAATAGTTACATTAATAGGATGCAATTTTAATTTAGGTTAAAAAATTTGTTATTTTAACATTTATTTAATAATATGTATGCATACATGTAAGATATGAAACCACAATTGCTAAATATATCATATACATTTTTTAATTTTCAATAATTATTTGTGAATATAAAATTGTTATTGAATAATAATAATTATTGTGTTTGTATAGATTGTATTTATACTATTTATTTATCATAAATATTAAATTCATATTATATGATGATCACAATTTGACAGATGTTATAAGTCTAGTCAACAATTTATTAAATTAATGGCATCACAACATCTCAATTAATCATGGTAAATGAAATTAATGATATTCTGACAATATTTATCTGTTATTATTTGAGATAAAATGTTTAATTCTCAAATTCATATATTATGTCATAGAATTAACAAATCAATTGACATGTAAAATAAATCCATTTAATTGCTAATTACAGTGTTAAAATATTAACAGTTATCACATTTTGAAATTTAGTAAATTCTATACATTATTTTCGTTAATAAATGCATACATATTTAAAATTATTGTAGATATTAAATAATTATATAATATAATTATGTTTATTATTTTGTTTTATAAATATTAATTAAAATTATTAAATTAATCATTATTATTTTAATAAAATTATAATTCACGTTGGTCTATTTCTTTGAGTACTTTGTTTACGCATAACTATTTATAGTTATCATTATTATTATTATAAAATTCATTGTCTCATAATAGATAATTAAAAGTAATTTTGTATTATTATTCTAATTAAATGTACAATAACAAATATTTTTAGTCAACATTATATCTAGTAAGTTTAAGCTCGTATTGTTTTAAACATTATGGTTGAAAATAATTGTGTGATCAAAACTGAAAAAGTTTTGCCACATTGTCTGGTGATAGCCCGCGCCGGTACTCATCCCTATAGTATTATTTATCTTTAAAATTTTTGTCACTAAATAAATTGATTATTAAAAATCACTTGAAAACAAAATACCGACATTTAGTTCTAACAATTTTTAATTTAAATGAATTATTTCTTGAGATTAATGAATATTAATATTAATTAGCGGTTCATTGAGTTGTTTAATATATCTATCATTACATAGAAAAGCTCAGCATTTTGTCACTATTTGCGAAACAATTTAATACCTGTTAACCCTATTATTTATAATTCATTTATCGTCAATGATTTGTACGCAAACAAACATATCGTACAATCGCTTAAATTCATGTAAATGAAAATTATTATAATTAATTGTAGCAAAAATATATTTATAAAATTAAAAGTAAATGCTGTGCAATCACTCCCAGGCTATAGATGTCAGCTTTGGTTGTGTACCGGCGCTGATGTGCTTCGGAAACAATATATTGTTCTGTAGGGTATATTTAGTTCCTGCTATAATTGATGTTATGAATATGAGATTATCGGATAACTAAAAATGAATACCAATAAATAAATTATAAATTCAAATGTCTTGTAAAAATATTTTTATTTAAAACATGTGTTAAATTATGGTGAAATATTTTGGGTTAAACCTTAAAAAAATATTCCAAATTCCCAAAATATAATTTCTAATAATCATGTTGGAGACAGGCTTATTGAATATTGACAATCTTACTATAACAGATATTGTCCAAGCAAAAACTAATCATATTAAATTATTTTTATTTGGTTGTATTATTTTGGTTTATTGCAATAAATCTTTAATTTTAAAGTTTTTCGTACATGATAATAAATTGATTATTTATTATATTTCGGTAATTTTTGAACAGAAACATCTCTGGACCAAAATACTTTTACTGCATTAATTAAATAGCCAAACTGCACATTGTTGTTTAATAAATATGTGCATATATTTACTTGTTTAACCCATATTTCACACGCATTTTTATGCGGTACGTTTAAAAATTCGGACCGCCTGATTGCGGGGCCGTACCTCACCCGCCTGGACCATAAACTTTAAAAATTGATCATGGAAACTCGGATGGCTGTTTTTGTCTCCATTGCTCGCATATTCGGTCGTCACATCTGACCAGGTGGATTTAGGGCACAATACATTGGGTTCGACCTGGTTTGGTAACTGCACATATATAAACCCTACTGGCAAATGACACTCGGCTTCGTTTTGGGTCATTCTCGCTACCCACTTGTCTATCATCCGGCGATTGTCCCTGATTAAACGCTCGGTACGCTGGTCCGACCACATTACTACACGCTTACACATGTACGCATTTTTCTTTGCGCAATTTACATCTTGCCATTTGCCCATGTTGGCTGTAGTCAAGCTATTAGTGTTATCTGTGATCATTTCAACGCATATGCTATTGTTGACGGGTCGGCCGTAGACCCAGTTGTCGTATTCAGCGTAAGTACTGTCCGCCCAAACAATGTGCCTGTCTTTGATGGTCGCGTCGAGCCATACGCTGTCAATCATTTTGTATTTGACAATTAATTTGTTGATAAAGTCCTGCTCTGACTTTGAGTTAATGGTCGGAAGTGATGAGTCATTTTCTGACCGACACGCTGTGACCACAGTCTGGTAGTCGGCTAACCCTTCCGTGAAATACTTATAGCATATATCGTAGTATTTGTCGTGAAATTGGTCCCAACCGTCACCACAAACGCCCTCCGAATTAACTAGGTGGCCTAAATAAATATAGTAAATAGTTACATTAATAGCTTGCAATTTTAGAAAAATTTGTTATTTTAATAGTTATTCAATAAAATATATAAACCTCTTTGACGATCAGTTTATATATTTTTTTAGGCGGCCGTCATTTATGGCACGTCCAAATTTACCAGACACTTAGGATGACCAAAAAGCATACTTTAAAAATATAGATAACAATTGAAATGTTTTTAGTAATAGAATTTATAAACTGTTGACAATTAATTAGTCTTTCAGATGATTCACAAAATATAAAATTATTTTAATTCATTTTATGTTATGTAATGTATATTTTTATTAGATAGGAAAGTTATCGCATGTTTATTCGTAATGCTTAATTAAAAAGGCTGTCTAAGGAGTTTTGTGTAGTGATGTATAATACATATATAGATTTTTATATTACATATTAAAGTCATATAACGTCATAACGCCACAGAGTGTAATATAGAAAATTAATATTTTGCTTGAATAATGATAATTTAGAAATCATAGCTAAATTCACAATAAAATCACCATTTGTTTTACTAATAGATTATCGAAACACACTTTTAATTGTGTTTCAAGTAACATTTAAAAGAATAGCCTTAGATACAATATCATAATTGCCTAATCAATAGATGGCGCCAGAGCTATATTACACTTTTTGTAATATAAAATTTTTATATTAAAATTTACATGTCATATTACTGTAATGTAAGATGTTATACTGTATGACAGAATTAGTTACATTAACACTGTCATGTTAAATGTAAATTAAATAAGCGATCCTCTAAATTGAAGTCGTATGGTCACCCTAAAAAACTATGCTATAATATTAACCATAAATGCTGATCGCCTCAAAAAATATATAAACTGATCGTCAAAGAGGTTTACATACATGTAAGATATGAAACCAAAATTGCTAAATATATCATATACATTTTTTATTTTCAAAAATTATTTGTAAATATAAAATAGTTATTGAAATAATAATAATTATTGTTTTTTATACAGTCGATCGTATTTATTCTATTTATTTATCATAAATATTAAATCCATATTATATGATGATCTGTATTTGACAGATTTTACAAGTCTAGTCAACAATTTATTAGATGAATGGCATCACAACATCTCAAAGAGATATTAATCATGGTAAATAAAATTCATGATATTCTGACAATATTTAATTTTTATTATTTGAGATAAAATGTTTAGTTTTCAAATAGTATGTCATAGAATTAACAATAACAATATAACATTTTATTGACATGTAAAATAAATTTATTCAATAGTTATTAACAAGTGTCAAGATATAAATAGGTATCACATTTTTTAATTCAACAAATTTTATAAATAATTTTTGTTAATTAATGCACAAATATATAAAATCATTGTTGACATTAAATAAAATTATTAAATTAATCATTATTATTTTAATAAAATTATAATCCACTTTGATCTATTTCTTGAGTACTTTGTTTACGCATAAATATTCATAGTTATCATTATTATTGTTATGAGATTAATTAGCTCATAAATAATATGTTTACTGTCAAAGGGTTGTGAATCACAAATTGTGATTTAGTTAGTTGTGATCGGAGTTAACTCAAGCACTATTAATAACTGTCAAATTAATGATGACTGAGATTTGAGTCGTCGATAGTATACCTGTTCTTAACTTAAAACTAAATAAGACTCAAAATAACACATTTTTAGAACATTTTCAACATTCAACATTTTCAGAATAACACCAATCAGTCCAATACTGGTTGTAAGGATTGTAACAAACTTACAAATAGAAATATTAAACAATAATTATTTTAAAAAGTTTTTACGACCATAATGAACATTTCATAATTATCGGTACATTAAATATTTTATTATCAATTAGATGTTATTTTAATTATATACATAATTATTATATTAAACTATTGTATATTTATTTGAACTAAATTAAAATATTTATATACAGTAATGCCTTAATGTGCCGCAAAATGTTACTTATAAAGCTCAGCACAAAGTATTGTAATTTATATACTATTAATATGTTATTGATTTTGCATAATTGGTTATACAAATACTTGGTTTAGTTGTAATTAAGTTATAATTGTATATCGAATGCAAATAAATCAAAGTCCGGTTCATTAACACAACTTTTAAAACTGTATGTCATTTCCCTATTATTGTTGTCAACAGAATATTCTTTAACGCAATTCTGTTTATAGTGTTGTAAGAGATTTCTTGCGGTTCTCATATCGGTTACGGATTGTAGTGTCGGGTGTTTTGCCAACGACTCCAACACAGGCCACGGGATGTCAACGTAACCGAGATTTAAATACTTGAGTTTTGGGAAATACTGATGGTAATCAGCAAAGTTTTCCAATGTGATTTCGCAATTCATTAAGGTTAGATTTAAATGCGTTAATTGTTTGCAGGCAAACAATGATCGGGTAAACTGGCCGTGAATTTCCAGTCGTTTTAATTGTGTGAAACAATCGCTAATTGTTGTACGTATTTCACTCAACCCTATCTCGTCGTAATAGTGATCGTAATTTAATGTAAATTTTTTAAGTTTTGGTAAATCACGAAATAATTGCCGCAAATGTCGGGCCATTAACGCCATCAACGGGTCGTCGCAATAGTAATACTCTATTTGTAATTCAATTAATGCATGCATTTGTGTCAACCCAGTCATCAGTATCTCCAATGACTCTACTGTACAATACTTGTCAATAACGATATCCATTGATTTCAATGTGTTTTTATAGCATTTAACAAATAAATCCATTTCTTGTGTTTCCCAACGCCTGTAATAAATGCTGTATTTATGAAGTTTAGTAAATACCGGCTTATTATTGTCGACAAACATATTATCATTAAATTTGAATAAATATCTAACATGTGGATATTCTAATAACCTAAAGCATTGCTTTAAATATGGCCACATGTTATCATAATCATATTGAATCACTGTTTTAATGATTGTCAATTGGTGGGCGAACATGGTGAAAAATATATCCATATTATCAGTGTTTATGCATTCGTTAAAATTTGCGCTAATTGTAGTTAAGTTATGGGAATACGTGGTAAATAATATCAAGAGTTGATTAATTGCCTGTTGATTGACCTTGGTGCATTCAATTGTTGTAATGTTTGTACACTTTCTCAATACATTCTCTACGATACCATAGTTTATGCGCTTTCCGTACAATCTATACCGACGGGTATTTATATCGAGAGTTGTCTGTGTTGTAAATATCAATTGTTGCCACTGTTTGGACACACATTCACACCGGAATCGGTTCTCAAATGACAGATAACTCAACAATACTTCACACAAATCGTCGCCAAACCTATTCATTGAGTCTTTTGTATATTTTGTGAACATTTCCATGAATACACTAAATATAAATTTTACTAAAATTATATGTAAAATATAATAAATTGTAAATAAATGTGACGTTGATTTATTTTGAATCACAATAAATGACAATATTAAACATAATAAAAATGCGTTGGAATTTCGTTGCATTTAATATATGAAAGACAGAGTGAATGTCAACACAAACAATATAATCAATCATTACATAACATGTCTCTATGGAAATATTTATCTCTTTAATAATATTATTAATATATTAATATATACTTATTAATATATTTGATTAAAATAAGACAAAAAATAAATTTTGTTAATTATTCTTTATTATTAATAATTCAAATCAAAGTTTATATTTAAATAAACAAATCAATTTAATCGCGCTTAAAAATGCGCACGGCTTGATTACGGGGTCGCACCTCAACATTTGATACCAAAAAATCTAGATAATAGTCAGTAGAGAAGGGACCTTCATCGTTACCAGTTTCTATGTTATAGCTACGATATCCGGGAACAATATCAATATCATCACGTGACCTAGTGCCAGAGTTTGCATAACGATGTATATTAGTTAAGTGCGGTGAGTCTGCGGATTGCACGCCGGCCTCAAATCCGCGACTACCACCCCCTTCGGCCCGAAAGAACTCGCCAGCATATGTTGAAGTCACATCCGACCAACCGCATTTAGGCCATAATGTTCTCGGAGCCGCTTGGTAAGGTAACTGTATGTATATGAAACCGTCCGGTATTTGACACGACTCCAACTGAGTGATTCTGGCCATTGACTCGTCCAGCAGCCGTCGATTGTCCCTGATCAAACGCTCCGTACGCTGACTCGACCAAATAACCACTCGCTTACACATGTAGGCGTTTTTCTTGTTGCACGGCCTATCTAACCATTTACCCAGATTAGAATCGTCGGGAACCATTTCCACACAGTTGCTATCATTAACGGGTCGGCCAGGAATCCAATTCTCATATTCAGCGCTACTACTGTCCGCCCAAACAATATGTCTGTCTTTAATGGTCGCGTCGAGCCATACGCTGTCAACCATTTTGTATTTGACAATCAGTTTGTTGAGAAAGTCCTGCTCTGCCCGAGAGTTAATGGTAGGTAGGGATGAGTTTTGGTCCCCACGGCAAGCAGTGGCCACTGTCTCGTAGTCGCCCAGACCATCAGGGTAGTATTTGTAGCATATGTCATAGTATTCGTCTTGAAATCGATCCCAACCGTTACCGCAAACATCCGAAGTGGTAACTAGATGAACTAGGTAATATAGAATATCGTTATGCACTTATTGTAATGTAATGTAAATTAATAAGTAACTTCAATTAATTTTATACATACATGTTAAGAATGAGAATAAAATGTTAAAAATTAGCACATTCATTATTTCTTGTATTTATTTGTTTTAATAATAATTGTTTTAATAATAATAATAATAATTAGGCTACAGTTTTTCATCGTTTTATACTTTTAGATTTAGCTACATTTCAATAATATTTATTAATGATGTGAAATTGATATATCATTTAAAATAATAAATAATATGACATGATATTTATTCTATATTAATCATCAGGTCATCATATAAAGCAATTGTTGTCAACTTTGTCTATAAATAATTGTTAAATTATTCAAATATTACCGATTTTTAGTAGACACATAAGTTAACACATGTAATATAAGCTGATTTTCATTACAAATAATATTTACTATATTATTAATCTACAATGCGTACTTTGTAAATAAATATACAATTATATAGCGACTTATCTATTATCTATTTATCTATTATGAATAACATAGGTTTATCCTGCTAGTTTAATTGAAATACTTATGTAAATATGTATAAAAATAACAAACGACATATACAGGGTGGTTTTATGAGACTAATGGTAATCATATTGAACGTGTTTGTTATGTGCGGATTAGGTCGCTATTGATCCCCCAGACCATATAAGTCTGTTGACCCAGGTCAAATAAGTATACATATTATCAATGAAACAACATCAATAATTTGGGGTTTAGAACTTTAGTAAATTATTTCAATAAATTATTTACATTAATTTAAAACTTTGTAAATACACTAATTATTAAATAAAATAATATAATTATAAATTATATAATTTATTTGAAATATTTCAATAATTTTAAATAGAGTAAACCAATTAAGCAAAGTATCTGTAAATTAAATGAATTATTATAGTTATGCAAATTATAATCAATAATATATACCGACTTTATATCCTTGAAATCTATTGATACGAAATAATTTCCAACAATAAAATCCAACCCTATTTTGACGCAACCTTTCAATCATTGTTAACAACTATAATTATAAAGCATTTAAAATTATCAAATAATTTGGACTGATGCAGATCTAAATTTAATAACAAATTTACCTTTAATTTTATAATCAAATTTTTACGCCTATTAGTTATATATGAATTCAAACAAATATACGATATTTTTGTTTGCGTGTAAATCATTGATGAAAATTGTATTATAAACAATAGGGTTAGCAAGAATTCAAATGTAGTAAATAATGTAATCATTAGCATAAAATATGGTAAATTTATATGCAATGATATAAATGTTAGACCACTCACACCACCGCTAATTAATAACCAATAAACTGCTAAAAACTTTGACCAATAATTACTGTTGTATTCATTAATCTCAAGAAATAAATTATTTAATTTATGAAGAATTTGTATTGAATTTTGGTATTTCTTTTTACAGTTATTTTTACAAACCATGTGATTTATTGACATAAATTTCAATGATAAATAATAAACAATAATTATAAAATATATTAATTGCCAGACAATCAAGTGGTTTACAAAACTGCCATGAATTGTGTTCAAAATATTTTGTGGTAATCCTATAAATATTAACTCAGAAGCAGACATATGGAACCCATATATTAAAAATATGCCTAAAAATGAAACAATTTTAAAAGCAAATGTAATAATTTCTGCAAATTTAATCGCCTTTTGACTAAATGAAACCAATTTATAAGCAAGCGTTTTGTCATAAATACCCACATCTCTGGGCGTTATTAAACCGGATAGCATTTGAAATACACGTAAATACGTTAGTCTTAAGTCACATTTATAATTGTATAAATTTAACATGTGGGTTAAAATTGCAATCAACGTTATATTCAAATACATAATTGTTGCCGGAATTCTTTCGCCGTAGAAATATATGAATGATCCAATAATAGCATTGAAGTGAGGGTTTGGGTCATTAATTATGGCTAATATTAATTCACGGCAAACACACAATATTAATGTGACAAACATTACGTACGGATTATTAATGCGATGTCTATTGAGAGCATTGATTGGTTTGAATAACGAGAGACCGATACTATAGAGATGAGTACCGGCGCGGGTTATAACCAGACAATCGGGTAATACTTTATCACTTTTTATAAGACTGACCATGTTTTATTATGATATGTTTAAGATTTATACAGTGTTCTGTTAAAAACTATAAAACTGTAAGACTGTTTTGACATTAAATATTGTATTCATTAACTGTAAACGTATTTATAATTATTACATTAACATAATTATCAATACCATATAATTATAAATTGTTTTTAGTTAGAAATGTTTTCTTTAAGGTTAATAGTTATATTTTATTACACTTTAATGATGTCTATAATTATATTAAAACTAAACGATCTATAATAATAATATAATAAGTTTTGTTTATTTATACTCTCGATTACATTATTAATTAGATATTATTTTAATTAACATTAAATACATAATTATTATATTAAACTATTGTATATTTACTTAAATTAATAAAAATATTTATATAATGCTTTAATGTGTGGCCAAATGTCATTTCCAAAGCAAAGCACAAAGTTTTGTAATTTATATACTATTCATTTACACATTTAAATACACACTGTAGTAGTTGTATAAGGGGTTTGAGCATAAAGATGCGCAAAGCCAAAGGCGGGGACTCATCCTTAGTACAGCCAAAGGCAGGGATTTTGTGCTCATCTTCATTTGCCCACCCCACCCCGACGACACTAATTGAAACCAGACCAAATTTGATCATGGAAGTGATATAGAGGGTGACCTTGAAAATGACCTTGACCTTGCAATGTGACCTTAACCTTGGGAACGACCTTAAACTTGACCATGGGAATGACCTTGAATTTGACCTTGGGAATGACCTTGAACTTGACCTTGGGAATGACCTTGAACTTGACCTTGGAAATGACCTTGAACTTGACCTTGGGAATGACCTTGAACTTGACCATGGGAATGACCTTGAACTTGACCTTGACAAATGGCATTGACCTTGACGGGTGACCTTGACTTTGACCTTGACCAAGACCAATGGTCAACCAATAGTCAATCAATCAATCAATAATCAATCAATAGCCTATTAATCGCTGTTCAATAGAGCAAATAAATAAAAACTGTTCGTCCGATACACAGGAAGTAGTTTTTCACTTTTAAAATCAACGAAGAGTGAAGACCCTGGTCACAACAGGATATAGGATTTCCTTTATATTTTTAAAAAATTCACTGATGCGCGCCGTTGATCACCAGTGCAATTCATCCGTATAAACAATGACGCGAGACCCCCATTGGTCTACCACCATGGCCAGACATGCCCTTAAGGGATTGCGCATGCCTTGTGCGTTAAAAATATGTGTTTAGTTGTACAGCGGCCGGATGTGCACGCCATTCACTTGTTAACTGTTGTGCTAAACACTACCACATTGTTATACATCTCAATTCTATTCAACTCAACTACTGGTAAGTGTTTATTGAAATTAAATAATTATTAAAAATAGTTATTTATTTTTTAAAATATTTTCTAAGTTTTTTCTAAGACTTAGGTTTTTTTTGAAAGAATTAAATAATTAATAAAAATAGTTATTTATTTATTTTTTATAATATTTTCTAAGTTTTTTCTAAGACTTAGGTTTATTTTTAAAAATTAAATAATTAATAAAAATAATTATTTATTTAATTTTTTCAAATATTTTCAAAGTTTTTCTCAAAGACTTAGGTTTTTTTAAATTAAATAATTAATAAAAATATTTATTTATTTAATTTTTCAAATACTTTTAAAGTTTTTTTCAAAGACTTAGGTTTTTTAGACGACTAAAATAAATAATTAATATAAATTATTATTTATTTACTATTTTATAAATTATTAATTTCAGTAATAATGCAAAGATCAGAGAAGGTAAAAGAACTGGAAGATTACCTTTTTGATAAGATATCTGGTTATGGATGTACACTCGATGGCTTTGTTCTAAAGGGTGAGGCAGAACTGAAGAAGTTTGCCAAAGAATTAGGTAATTATATATTATTATTAAGCAATTTTGTAAAATATTAAATTAGATATTTATTGTCAATTATAGGCAGTTATTATGGCAAAACTGATACCTTGACAAAAGAGTACTGCGATAAAGTGGTTGAAGTCTTTCGTCTAAGGGATGAGTCGGCTAAGATTGCGCCGAAAATACAGAAGCGAAAGCCGGGAAGACCGAAGATTGTTGCCGTTCAAGACGCTGTCGAAGATGATGCTGACAATGAAGAAGAAGAAAATCAGGAAACGAAAGGCTCCGGGTCTAATGCGTGTTCGGGAGAGTCAAGCTCTGACAGTTCTGAAGACGAAGGCCATGGAAATGATCCGTGCACATCAATACAAAGCGATGAAATGCAAGTCGAAGTGATGGAAACGGATGAAGAGCTGACAGTTGCTAAGAAAGATGGCGAACACCAGAAGAAGAGTTCAGAAAAACGCAAAGAAGAGATGGCAAATAAGGAGGAGGAGGAGAAAAAGAAGAAGAAGAAAAAGAAGGCAGAAGAGATGGAAATAGCGAGAAAGAAGGCAGACAAAGAAGCAGCGAAAAAGAAGAAGAGGGAAGAAACTGATAGAGCAGAAAAGAAAGCAACCAGAGAGGCTGAGATGAAGCGCAACAACGAGAAAGAGAAGAAAAAAGCAAAGAAGAAGCAGAATACTGATGAGGTGGAAAAAGAGAATCAGAAACAAACGAAGAAATCAGTAAAGACTACGAGGACTGTTGAGATCGACAACACAGGAAGTAAGAAGGGAAAGAATGACGCTCCCATCTCAAAAGATGGCTCTGCAAATGCCCCTCGTGTGAAGACAACAATCCAGGCCGTTGAGCAGGAAGACTTGCCTCCGACACCATCTATGGCGGTTGACAGAGATGCGGCAGAGCAGCAAGAGATCGACAGCGCTGTTGGTAGTCTTTTGGACGATCCGAATGTAGCGGAGGGGTATGACGAGCCTGTGTTGTTTGCCCCAGACCGGCCGACAATGACTGACAAGTACATTGGATCACGTGAGCATTCATTGGATCACTCCATGGCGGAAAGAGTACATTCCAAGACAGTCGTCTATCCTGGCCCTGATTCTACAACAAAGAAACGAAAGGTATTTATTGATAACTTATAAATAATTAACATAATATATATATATAATTACTAATGTGTCATTCTTGTTAAATAGATGGTGACTTCCGAGGTTATCGAGGTCGTGTCTACTGGTGGTAATGGCGACAGCCAGCCAAGAATGGAAAATACACAGAAACAATCAAAGAAGATTAAACGAAACCGGACACCGGAACAAGAAATTGCACATCAAAAATTCAAACGAGCTGTAAAAGCATTTAAAGTTAATTACATGTCTAAGATGCCGCACATTAATCAGTAATTATATATACTTTAAAACATTATATGTCTATTATTTCTGTTGTTAAAAATAAATTGTTTGCATTCAAAATTTTTGTTTGTATAATTATTTAACCCGTTAGATGTCGTTGTGTTTGTAGTTGTTAATGCGCGCGCAGTGAACACATGCATTATCAACAAATAAATTCATATATAAGTTGGTGTAAGTTTGTGACAGTTTAATAATGGCTTCAGTGAGGCAATCAAAAAACAGCGTTCAATGTGGCCTCTGTTATATGTATATACCTCTTGTCGAAGCCATTGATCATATGCCTGCTTGTGTTAATGATAGAAACAATTGCGCTAAATTTAGACGAATAGAAATTTATAAAAAATACTTGTTATTTTGCAATGTTCTAAATTTATTAAAGTACCACCCCGCCGAGAGTGTTATTTGTGACACCGAGAGTCTTAAAGAGTTTGTCCGTAATATCTACGAGTTTATCGCCTATCAAACAGAGTTTACGAAACATAGAACTTTGCTCACCCCGTTTGACTATATGTGTTGTGCAGTGTTGGGCTCACTTCCAACGCCTGAGAGACACCTGATTGCCGTACCCAACAATTTCACTGCCGCCGACTTGAAGAAAAGTGTTCACATGCGTAACGTAAATTATATGTTTGATTACGAGGTGCAAACGCTTTTATACGCCAACACTTTGGACTCAACAAAAAAAATAAATAATTAAATAAATCATATATTTAATTATTTTTTATAAATTGAAAGTTTTTTTGTGAAAAGATAATAAATAAATAAATAAATAAAATAAATATTTATTATTTGTTTGACGTAAAGTTTTTTCTTTTGTGCAAAATAAATAAATAAAATAAATAATTATTTATTTTTATGTTCAAACACAATGGGTGTAATCAATCATTGGATTATGAATGGACCAATTACAAGTGCAAATAATGTTGATGCAAAATATCAAGAGAAATGTGTATTCTGTAATTACCCGTTTCATTTGGCCGTCTTAGCACATCATATGGTCGGGTGTTCGGCAAGACAAACACTTGAGATATATACATTTGAGCAAAAGTACGCAGAAATTGTGTTGCATTTATTTAATTTTGTGCAACAACCCGTATACAATGATTGGTTTCCCGGGTCTACCGGCTCGCTTGTGACACAGCCTGAGAGTGCGAATTTTTTTTTGGACACCGGCGGCGACGACGACGACGACTCAGACATTGTCGTTATTCAAGAGCAGCAAAGAGATCTTGATGAAAACGACGCCTTGACCGCCGCCGAAGTAAACCAGATGGCTACAAATCTTGAAAAAGATGCCAAGATTAACGCTTACTGGGCAGCAAAAGGGATTAATTTTGCCGTTGACGGTTCTTTATTGTTGCTAACAACAGAAATTGTAAACATGTTTAAATTTATAAAAGAACACCGTATTTTACTGCCAGCGAATCATACTGTGGGGCCTATATTTTGTCCATTTGTCTACAATTTGTTTGAGCAAATGTTTGTGGATATATGCTTTGGACCGATACGAGCAATTGGCGACACGGAAACAATAAGCAAAATAAGGCATGACGTTACCGAATGGGACAGTGAAAGCTTCAGTTTTTGGAACTACACAAATGAAGAAGTAAAAGATTTGGCGAAAGCCGGCCGCCATCTGCATTGGGATATTGCAATGGGTTCTCTGTTTGATATACCTAGCGTGGAAAACGGCACCTATAAATAACCTTATTTATATAACCTTTTGTAAACCTATAACCTTTATATATTGTTTATTATAATTAATCATTATTAAACAATTAATGTATTATGCATTCTATTATAATAAAATGTTTGTGCGCCAAATGATTACAAATTATTGTTTTATTGCGCAGAGTAAGCGCCACCCTCTTTTACAACAAAGAAGGCAGTCTTTCAAATTATATATATATATATATATATATAAGTTCAATTTCAGTTTGAGTTACAGTCAGTCTTTGAACACAATCATGTCTGAGGAGATAATATTTTGTCCACTCTGTGCACGAGATATTGTTGTACACAAAGTAACTGAACATTTGATAGATTGTGTTTTAAATGCTTCAAAAATTGATGGTATTGTCAACAGAAATAACCATTATCAGGAATTCAGTATTTTGTGCTACATTTTAAATTATTTGCCCCGATTTGATCGCCGTATTAATGTGAGGAATGAGCAAAATTATAAGTTCATATTCCAGATATATCAGTACTTTCATTATATCAGTGTTCAAAAGTCTTACCTTTCGCCACTCATAGGAGTGAGCACAATGTCTCGCATTGTATTATCACAAATAGATCAACCAGAGAATCACTACTTGAATATTGTTCCCAACATTGTATTTGATGACTTTGTTGACAACATGTTTATGCAATGTCTTGGAAATATATTTTCACGCCCACAACTCTTTGAACTACGAGATGCTGACATGAACCAATAAGCTCCTCCTTCTCCACTTATATGATTGTGTATTTAAGAAAAGAATTCACTCTACTTTTCTTCATTAACTGCTTGACAATGGATTGGAAAACACTTTACGAAATACAGCTCTCCACAAAGATTTTAAATGATAAACTTTGTGAAAAGAAGGCGACAATTGTTCAAGGCTCCGGAGTAAACTCTCGCGACGCTAAGTTTAACACATATTACCGTTTGAATCGTTTGGAGATACGGGTAATCACTGGCGGCAACTCATCAATTGGTATAAGTTTTTCACATTCTGAATTTCAATGGTTAATGCAACTATTGAAAAGCAATTTGCCGCAAAGTTTGTTTAACGGCAGAAAAATAATGCTCGGTAATAAAATTGACGATTCTTTTTCAGTGGTCTCCATTGAAAATGACAAGAGTTTTGGCATAATGTTAACTACGGACGATGTCACCGCTTTGCTTAAGCACGAGTTGGTGTTGGATTTCTTGTTGAAACACCAAAGCGTTAAGGGCTCACAACTACAGGAAATGGTCCAGGACTTGTACGTATCGGTATTGGCGCCCGAGATTCAGGCGAGAATTAAATCTCGCTGCCCCGGTTGTAACCCCGTTGGTGGCGACGCAAACGGCACAATCGGTAAATGCATTTGCGACGACTACTTTAAGGGTTACGATAAAAAGTTTGAAGTGTTGGCTGAAGTTTTGACGTTCACTACGGTCGACACTCGATTCAATGCACGGTTCATTAAACTGATGGATTTGCTGAATATTGCCGAACCGGACCGTGTCCTCCAATCACAACTGACTGTTCCAGAGTTCAAGAAGAACACCTTGGCTGTGGTGAACAAATTGTGTGTTTATTTGGACATCAAAGAAGGTGTGGCCAACACTCTGCACTTGATGTTTGAGACTATTGGTCCAATATAGGGCTTTATATATTTAATCACTATTAATATTATTATTATTATTATTGTTATTGTATACGCCTTTTTTATATATATGTTTAATCACAAGTATTTAATCACAATTTATTTTATAATTAGTCTCAGTATTGTTTAGCAAGGCAAATGGATCGCTTTATACATAGCGAGATTGTGAGTGAGACTAGGAATTATAGCCGGAAATTTAAAACATATAATAAAACTATTACTTTTAATTTAAATTATAATACTGAAACACAAAATGTAGACCTTTTATATATTATTGACGAAATAAAAAATATTTTAAATCAAGTTATCGAGTCAATTATGTCTGGCTATGCCGATAATGTTATGGTACGCGTGTCAATTAAAAATACTGAACTGGAACGGGAAATATATTTACCGTTTCGCGAGAAACAACATTTTAGTATCGACCTATTGATGAACGAGGTGATTAAAGTGTCACAGAGTAAACGAGAATTCTTACTAAACGGACAACTGGTGGTGAGCGTTATCGCAGTTGAGCGGCCCCTGATTGGCGGCGGTAAACGGAAACGATCTGATTTAGATATGGATATGTGGCGAAAAAATTCAAACAAAGTCGTCCGAGTAGAGTCTGACGGAATTTGTTTGGCGCGGGCAATAATTTTATCAAAATGTTATGCAGATGGTTCGCGCAAACACGAGTGGCGACGTCTTCGAGATGATACCGGTCACGTTCAAACACATAAAGCGCTGGATTTGTGTCAAAAAGCCGGTTTACATGTAAGTGCCATTGGATTTTCATACGATTGTTTTGATAAATTTCAAACCGCTTTGGGTCCCGAATATCAGCTAGTTGTTGTCGCCACACCGCAAGATATTATATACAACGGGCCATTCGCGGATAAACAAATCTATGTTAGCGTTAAAGACAATCACGCCGATTGCCTCTTATCGATTAAAGCCTTTTTAAAGGTCAATTATTTTTGTAAAGTATGTCTAAAAGGGTACATGAATCTGTTGTCGCATAGATGCGTTAATATTTGCAAACATTGTCTTGCCTCTCCGCCGTGTTCGGACACAAAACGGATGGATTGTGATTCGTGTAATCGGTACTTTTTGTCGGACGAGTGCTATGAAAATCATAAAAAACGGAATATATGCAATAAATTAAAGTATTGCAAAGAATGTAAAAAAGTAATTCAAGGCAAAATACATTATTGCAATATGATTAAATGCAGATATTGTAAGGTATTTGTCTCACAATCATATCATGAATGTTATGTACCTGTCACTAACAAAGACCTAATTGAAATGGAGGACAATAAATATAAAGTGTTTGTATTCTACGATTTTGAATGTCATATTGCGACGACAAGAAACGGCGATATGGTTCATCAACCAAACCTATGCTGTATGAAAATTGTTTGTGATTTGTGTTGGAGTCCCGATTTGAAAGACAAGGAATTCAAATATTGTCCAATGTGTCGCGGCGAGTCTTTAGAGTTTGTTGGCTTACAATGTGCAGATCAGTTTCTAAAGTATTTGTTCACAGAACTTGGCACTAGATTGAGAGAACTGAAGAAGGCAACAAAACTTAGAGAAGATATTAAAGTCAAAGTTATTGCTCATAATAGCAAAGCATATGATTGTCAATTTATAATTAAATACTTTCTCGAAAATAATCATAAACCGAAAGTTATCAAAAAGGGAAACAAAATATTGGAATTAAAATTTAAAAATTATAAATTTATTGATTCGCTTTCGTTTATACCGATGCCGTTAAAAGCACTTCCCAAAACGTTTGGCATTCAAAACGCGGCTAAAGGAGACTTCCCACATTTGTACAATAAACCAGAAAATTGGTACAAAGTCTTGGATTCGTTGCCGCATATAAATTATTATCAAATCAATTTGAAAAGACCTGAAGAGCGACTCGACTTTATTCGTTGGTATAATCAAAACAAAAATAGTCCATTTGATTTCCAATCAGAATTGATAAAGTATTGCATGAATGATGTCACTGTGCTAATGAAAGCTGTAATGACTTTTCGCGACATGTGGAGAAAATGTTTTGGCATCGATTGTTTCACTCGTTGCATAACACTGCCCCAAAGTGTTATGGAAGTTTTCCGAACAAATTACTTGCAATCCAGGCAAATGGCGATAGTGCCGAACAAAGGGTACGATCATAACCGGACTCAATCGTATATTGCAAACGCATGGTTAGACTACATACAACAAGATAAACCAAACGAAATTCTGCGCGAATATAGGCTGTTTAATTATGTGGCCGACGGATTTATCTCACAAACAGGGGAAGTGTTTGAATTTTACGGTTGCTTATTTCACGGGTGCCCGCAGTGTTTTCCCAGCAGGAGACAATTCACGTTCAATCCAATTTCTGGCAGATCAATGGACGAATTATATAAAAAAACGATTGAAAAAGAAACATTTATAAAATCAAAATCAAATTTAAAACTAACCACAATATGGGAGTGTCAGCTGAAGAGTCTAAGAAAAACGTCAGCGGTGATTGATTTATTTTTTGTAAATCATTTGAGAAATTATACTCAACACAAACAAACACCACCACTCTTACCGCGTGATGCGTTCTACGGCGGGCGGGTCAACGCTTCTAAGCTCTACCACGACGTTACGGATGGCAATGATGGTGAGAAAATACATTATTACGATTTTACCAGCCTATATCCGTATGTGTGCAAACAGGCAAAGTTCCCGTTAGGTCACCCGCAGCGCATCCATTCACCAGCCAGCACATGTATTACCCAGTATGAGGGGCTCGTCTATTGTGTGGTTTTGCCGCCCCAGAATCTATACTTTCCTGTACTACCGTTGCGGATAAACAAAAAACTCGTATTCACGTTATGCTACCAGTGTGCTTCCGATAACAATCAACTCGAGTGTGACCATGACGAGAAAGATCGATATTTACAAGGCGTGTGGACAACACCAGAGCTAAAGAAGGCACTTGAATTGGGTTACAGAATGATAACAATCTTTGAGGTGTGGCACTTTGCACAGACAACACAATTATCAAAGACAAGCGATGGTTTATTTTCTAAATTCATAAACGATTGCATTATTGGAAAGATCGAGGGCAGCGGCTGGCCGCACAGCGTAAAGACAGAGGACGCAAAACGTGAATATATTACACAATACTATGAGAAAGAGAATATTCTGCTCAATGCGGACAGAATTGAAGATAACCCCGGCAAACGTAATACATTCAAATTGGCCGTTAATAGCTTTTGGGGTAAGTTTGGCCAGAATTCATTTGATATGTATAAAACTGAATTCATCCGACAGCCGGAAAGATTCTTTAGATTATTAAGTGATGACACAATAAGCGTTGAAGACGCATATTTAATTAACGACGAAACTATTCAAGTGAAGTATAATCAAAAGAGTGAATTCAAAAAGGAAACCATTAGTTCCAACGTAATTATAGCGTCTTATGTAACAAGTTATGCCAGATTGTGTTTGTTCGATGTTATTCATAAACTTGGTAACCGATGTCTTTATTATGATACAGATTCTGTAATCTTCACGTCAAGCCCAAACAGTGATGCGTACGTAGCGACAACTGGGCAGTTTCTCGGCCAGCTTACCAACGAACTAAGCACCGATAAAGAGCCAGACGCATACATTACTAAATTTTTATCCTGCGGCCCGAAAACGTATAGTTATGAAGTATATTATCCTCGATCACAGATTAGAAAATATGAGGTAAAGGTTAAAGGGCTGTCCTTAAATTTTGAAACCGGTTTAATAATTAATTTTTCTACCATGAAAAGTATAATTGACAGTTATATATTAAATAATAGGGAATCACTCAAGGTTCCGCAAATGAAATTCAAAATAAACGCTTATAACGACATCATTACGAATTATTTGTCAAAAAAATTTCAACTGGTGTACGATAAGCGCATGCTCCGAGATGACTATACAACACTACCATTTGGGTATAAAATATAAAGTTGGTGTACAAATGTTGTTCATTGCGTTCACAGCTTTTGGCGACAATGTCGAACTATTATGTTCGCCACGAATTGTTGCGTCATGTTGCTGTGAGGAAGCATACAATGATCGAAAATGTGCCAGTGAGAAAAAAGTTTGAAATTGCGGCGCTTGGCTTCTATGCCGACACAAACATACAATCGTTTGTCTGCTTCGCATGTATGTTGATTGTCAAGTTTAAGGACTCGAAAGATATTCACCAAAAACACCAAAAGCTCAGCCCGATATGTCCGTTTCTTTCCGGCAGAGATGTTAGTATTGGAGATGAAAAGCCCAGCAGAGACGGCCAACCGAAATGCCAAGGGTTTGCCAATTTTTTCAACATTGATTTATTCAACAGGCCAATGTTAAACAGAGACAAAATGTTGGCAAAGTATTCTCTCGACACCCCATACTTGAACATTATAACAACAAGACTTGAAAACTATTTGCTAACTTCGATTCATTCTCCCATTGATATTCCGAAAATTTATCGCTCTGACCGCGCGTTCAATATTGAAATGTTTTTCGCTTATATGAAATCAGAGGAGAACCGGATCAAAACATTCAATGTCCCAGGATACAATTTCGCATACGCCACTCGGGTGGCACGATTGGCAAAACGAGGCTTCTTTTACACTCTATACAACTCTGTCGTTCAATGCGCTTTCTGCCGAGTAGTTTTGAGTAATGTGGCGCATCTTACAATGGACGAGGATGTAGTGGCCGTGCACTACAAGGAATCAAATAAATGTTCGTTTATATGGCGCCCATCTAATGTGGGCAATATTGAGAGACAAAGAGCCGTTGTGGCAAGCACTCCTACGCCTAATAAGAGCTTACAGTGCAAAGTATGTTTTGAAAACGAAATCAACGTAATCTACGAATGTGGTCACTTCATTCAGTGCTCACAGTGTGCGTCCAAAATGGATTCGTGCCCGTATTGCCGCGCACCATTTATACACGAGCGACGGCTCTACCTCCCATAAGTCATTGTCGTAAGCACCGGTTGTCTGTTAAGTGCTTTGCTAATTATAGCAATAAATAATGATTCCGTTTAGATACCTATTATGTGCGGTGACGTTGATGTTAGAATTGGCATCTAGAAACATTGCGTCGCCATCGCAAACTGTGGATACGTCGTCGCCGCCGGCGCCGCCGAAGCCTACCGCTCTTTGGACACCTCAATTTGTACCACTTTTGAACCGATCGGCCACTTCAGATATTAACACAAACCAGCGTGAACCACTTCCTAGCCTCTCAAACACTTTGGAGTCTGCAACAACTCCCCAGAGTTTACTACCTACGAATGAAACGACAACGCTCACTATGAATTCTACAATTATTTTATATAGATTTTTCTTGGGTAAAATAGACAACGCTAAAAATTATATCAAGTCTGTAACATTATATAAAAGTTTGCCTACTAATAAATTATTAATTTCTATATGTGTCAACATCAAGTCAGATTCAATTAAATTTAATGATTATAGTTTAGGTAGAACAAAAAACAAAATAACTCTTAATACGACAGAATTTACGGAAATATTTCGAAAGTTAGCTCACGATGAGCCGATGATCGGGTCGACAATCGCTAGTATTAAGGTCGCAGAACTAGTTGCATCTAAACATTTATCACCTTTTCATGTATCAATTACTAGACGCGAACCAAATACAAAGAACGATTATGGCCAGATACGTGGCATATTGTTAGACTTTGAAGAATTTATGGATTTTATGTTGAAATCATCCGAATTGATGGAAATTGGGAACTTTTAAAGTCTTATCATTAACACAAAGAAGAGCAAACGATGTGGAAACTTGTAAATTTTATATGTGTTTTGACAATATTATATATTGTCCAGGTTGAGTCTACATGGCATTATGATATAAAAAATCGCAATTTTGCATTGCTTACTGACAACAACACTATTTTTCTTCCATCGGAAAATGGGACAGACAATGCCATGTACCAGAAGATTGTGCGATATGATAAAGCGAGAGATACCGTATCATTGTATACAATTTTGGTATACAACAAGGAATATCGCTACACTGAAGACGGAATAAAATTATCGATGGGCGAGTTTTGCAAATTACACGAATACTTGCTACACATGAGGGATGATGGCGTACATCAAATCACGAGTTTCCAGAATAAAATAAACATTACTCGATTTGAGCGGCCTTTTTTAATTACAATAACCCAAATAAATCCATTGATTGTTAATTCGTCAGTACTTGTAAACTATTATGAACGCAATTTTTTGGCACATAATAATTTCGCATTTCACAACTCTTTCATATTAAATTATGTTGAGTATATTGGCTTATTAAATGTTTACCAATATATATTACAATTAAAATATAAGCCACTCACTGTAACAATAGTATAAATATAAATAAAATTTTTAGATAAATATTTATACTTTACACTTTAATTAATTATTCATAAAAATATTGCTGTATAAAGTATTAAAATAAAACAATTTTGTTTGCATAACTAATTGTGTATCTTCTTTAACAGTTGCGCTATGATAAGCTTGGATGAGTTAAAATTTAAACATCCGTTTACTTGTATAATTTCAGGTATGACAAGTAGTGGTAAAACAGTGCTTGTTAAACGGGTGTTGAATAACTGGAAATATTTAATTAATTTGAATAAATCTAATTTACGTGTGTTATGGTGTTATTCGGAAAGCGAGAGTTTGTTTAACGATAAATTTAATGATGTTTTAATTGAGTTCACAAAAGGCGTGCCCTCAACTGACGAGATAAAACGAAGTGCACCTGACTTAATTGTTTTGGATGACTTGATGGACAATGTGAACGACGACTTAAAAGACTTATTCACAAAACGCTCGCATCATATGGGTATTAGTGTAATGTTTGTGTTACAAAATTTATTCAACGACAACAAACAAATGAGAACAATTAGACGTAACACCCACTACGGGATGTTGACAGGAGGACTCGCAAATTTGCAACAACTGAAGAATTACACCCAGGATAAATTCCCAGGAAAATCCAGAGAAATAACGGCAATATTTAAACATGCGACGCAAAAACCGTATGGTTATTTATTGATTGATATGCATCCGACATCATCGGAAGAGTATTGCTTCAGAACGAGAATATTCCGTGACGAATTGAGTAGTGAATTACAGAAAAAGCATTCAATTTGTCCCGTTTACTATAAATATTGATCCTGAAAAATGAAATCAAAAATAATATCAAATAGCCTCAAGAAATCATTGCCCCACCTCCGGTTTGTGACACAGTACCCAATCAAGCAACGCGGAGGTATGCTGAGAAAACTGGGCGGGGAAATGAAAGTATATAATGCTCTGCATGAACTGGCTGACAACACATTGACTGGAAGAATCCCACTCAACAAACGTCAGATAAGATTACTTAAACCACACAAGCGAACATTGGAAAAACTTTGTGACCCCGCTAATCGTAAGTGTTGTAAAAAACGAAGAAAACTTGTCCAACAAAGCGGCGGATTTTTACCAATTGTATTAACTGCTCTAGGGAGTGTATTACCTACCTTATTGTCAAAAGCATTATAATCAAAGCTTTGATATCCTCTTGAAAAAATGTCAGGTCCTACACCAATGGCCGTGTACCCGTACGATTTAGAAACAAGTGGTGTCAACGACCAGCCGCCTCTTGTTATAGATACGTCATCTGGAAATACCCCAGCGCCCTCTTTTGTTAACCAAACGCCGTTGGGACTGCCGCCGCCGCCATCACGAAAGCGGCGAGCAAACCCGATGGATCGTCAGACACGTATAATTAAAATTGTGCTTAAATTGGCTCGCATAGACGGCTTTAACGACGAGCTGAATGTCCTCCGACCAGACGGTACGTATAACGAACAGAGTAATTTGGCTAAACTGTTGACAATAACTCAAACAAATGTACGCAATGTTCAGGGAATGCCTGAACTCATTCGGCTATTACATCGGGCTAAAATTGATCCCGAGTATATTATCAACGAAATGGTAAAAGCGAGACTACTGGAGTTGATTACGTCGGGTGGCGTCGACGACGACAACAACAATCAATCACCCACAGGACCGCAAAATCGCCGACCGCCACCTCCCCATCCACCGCCGCCGTCGTTTTCACCCCAATCGCCTCCTCCTCCGCCTCCGCCTGTTGATGTTGACACTATTGGGGTCCCTGACGAAGATCCGACTCCTGCGATACAACCAACACACTCCGCTGCGCCTGATAATTTAGCAGTGGAAGATATACCGCTCCCGGTGGGTCCACCGCCACCAGTAACACCACGCTCGTCAACTAAACGGAAATCAACGGAAATCCGAACAGACGCAGACGCTATCCCACATAAACTTACCACTCCATATAATGTACCGGTACCTGAACCTTGGAATATTCCATTCCCCGACTCTGACGATGACAGTGGACTATAATGGAAGTCCTCCGCAAAGATGATTTACTTTCTGAACTATATTATAATCCCAAACACCCTGCGTCGCTAAGCGGGGCTCAAAAATTATATTCATATGCTAAATTATTTAACCAAAATATTAGTTTAAATTATGTAAAACTATGGCTTTCAAAACAAAATGTTTACACCCAACATAAACCTATTAGACGACACTTTTTAAGAAATAAAATATACGTTTCATATATAAACGAACAATGGGAATGTGATTTGATTGATTTACGGCAATACAGTCGTGAAAATAATGGACACAATTATATTTTAACCGTCATCGATTGTTTCTCAAAGTATGCACGCGCGCGGCCGTTGCGTACGAAGCGAGGTATTGAAATACTTGGCACATTTAAAACTATTTTCCGCGATGAAAAGCCTACTAAATTACGTTCGGACAAAGGCGGAGAGTTTGATAATAAATTGTTTGCGAATTTTTGCAAAAATAATCAAATTACTCATTTTACGACACAAAATCGTGACATTAAATGCGCTATAGTTGAGCGCTTTAACGGTACATTACAGCGTAAACTATTTCGTTATTTTTCGTTAAGAGGAACCCACAAATATATTGATGTTCTCGACGATATAATCGACTCGTACAATAATTCAATACACCGAAGTATTGATATGACACCGAATGACGTGTCGCTTGATAATGAACATGTTGTGTTTGAAAATTTATATCAAGCCCCCAATCTCAAACATTTGCTCGACGAACAGAATCGGCGTCGGCGACGGCCGATAAAGAGGCTCAAAACAGGCGACACTGTGCGCCGACAATATGATTTGAATGTATTTGATAAATCGTACTATCCGCTGTGGACCGATATGGTTTACAAAGTTGATAAAGTGTACGACAAAGTCGGCCGGCCTCAGTATTCAATTGAGATCGACGGTGACAAGATTAACCGCAGATTCTACCCGGAAGAATTACAAAAAGTGTCTGTCGACAACAATACGTTATATTTAGTGGAACGCATAGTGCAACAAAGGACACGAAACGGTCAAAAGCAAGCCCTAGTGAAATGGAAAGGGTATCCTCCAAGATTCAACCAGTGGATTCCGTTGGACCACGTGAGAAATCTATAAGCAATTGTATAAACAATGATTGCGCTATTACCTCTTCAAGTTTAATCTTGTTTTTGTTTCAAATGATTATTATTTTACTGGTCGTAAGCATGAGTATATACAATTTGACAAAACAGCACGGCGATACAAACTTATGGACGGCTTTACTCTCTTCGTCAATTGGCTACGTGCTGCCGAACCCGACGCTTAAACCAGTAAATGGTGATTTTAAAAAATAAATTATACATTTATAGTGTATTGAGTTTAATTGGTGTTATTTTAATAATTGTATTGTTTGGCAAAATGGAATCGGATAACTTTTATTTGGTTTTGAAAGATAATATTATACCGACCAGTCCGCTAGAAGTTTCAAATTTTATTGGCAATTTTGTGACTCACTACGGCAAAACCATACAATTGTCGGAAGATTGGGAGGTTGGAGTGACAAACATTATGTACACGAAAAGCTGGTATAATATTATGAAAGATCAACAAATCTCATTGGTTCATTTTAACGATGACAAAACATTGAACATTATTTCCCTTGACACAGACCTATTGGCTGGACATTATGCGGTAGAAGAAATTGTATCGACCATCAATGAATTAGTTTACGATTTTGTTAATTTTAATCCGAAACATTACATTGACGAAGCACCAAGATTGTATTACAATAAAAATACAAATAAAATTAAAATTAAATTAGGTATAATAGGTACTAATAAAAGATTGTATTTGCGTTTATCAACATATCTGGCAAGTTATCTTGGTCTACTTGACAGTCAAGGTAGGCAATACCCTGAAGCTCGTCCAAATAGGCCACTTGCCGTCAATGAATACGGAGACGAATCTGATACAATTGATGATAGTAAAATAAAAGTAGTGCCTATTCAAAGGGAATACAATTCAGTTCAAACAATTACAGAACAAACTATTACTGAACCAAATACAATTATCGATCCACCACCACAACAAGAAGGATCACAACCTGCTGAGTCAAAAGATCAACAAAAACCTAAACCAATGACACTTCAATTTTCAACAGACTTATCAAGTACTAGAAAAAAACGTCATCTGCCTATGGATAAATATTCTGATAAACGCCCACTACTTGATAGTGGCGGCGGTGATGAAAATGACGACGACGACGACGGTATGTTCAACGGCGGGTACGGAGCCATCGAACAAGTCTTAAGAAGGAGAAAAGGAAAACCTAAATCGGAAGATATCTTGCTTCCGAGAGGGAAGCGTAATGCTTCAACAGATGAACCGCCAGAACCTCGATTCAAAGATTTTTATGTGGAAGCGTTTCGCCAAGTGACCATTAGAGGACCTATAAATTCTCTATACGTCTACTGCGATCTAATCAAACCTGTGTTGGTGGGGAATTACGAAGCACCGCTTATAAGACGAGTGGAAATACCAAACGATAGAAATTTTGGCGATAATTGTGAAAAAGACTACTTTCAACCGCAATACTATCCGTTAGTTTCGCACGAGTTTAATAGTATTGAAATTGACATCAAAGACGATACCGATCGGACGATTGAATTTGCATTCGGAGGAGTTGACATAACACTGCATTTCAGGAAAAAGAATAAAAATGTCTTCCAATCCTTATATCAATTATTACGTTAATCAAGCCGGCTCAGGAATTGGCGGATTCCAAGGGGCAAGATTTCAACGAGGGCAAGGATTTTTTGGCAATGTATTCAAAAATGCTATACTCCCGTTACTGAAATATATTGGGCCAAAGATATTGAGTACTGGCGCGACGGCTGCTACCGATGCGATTGGTGGCGAAAATTTTTTGCAGTCTTTAAAAACGCGCGGCAAGAAAACTGCACAACAGATTGCATCGGACGCTGGTGAGAGAGCAATGCAGTTCGCGCAAACAGGCAAAGGACGTAGACGTCGGCGTAGAAGGCGTGTCACTAAACGAAAAATTCCCTTAAAAGGCAGAGGCCGGACATCAATTAAACATTTACGAGGTGGTGGACGAAGACGACGAGTCACTGCAAAAAGAAAAATTATACCTTCAATATTTGGCTAAGAAGAAGAAGACGAAGAACAACACGATGAGTCTTGTTAACGAGAATTCTCCAGTTACAGCACTTCCTGAGCTGGATTTTTATTCAAAAGCGCCCGTACAGACATCGATTGAGCAAACATGGGAAGAACAAGTGCGTCCTATTGCTCAATTAAATTCTGGCGGTCATATCGAGTTTCATATAAATAACACTCTTAATGAATATGTTAAACTAAAAGAAACGACATTGTGTGTGCGATTGCGTTTAAAACTTACAAAAACTGATGGTACAGCAATTGTTGCCGCCGATTGGCCAAAAGTTTCTCCTGTTAACAACTTTTTACACTCGCTATGGAGTCAATTAGATTTTGCTATTGGCGACTCACAAACAACCACAGCTCTCCAGACATACCCGTACAGAGCGTATTTTGAAACTATACTTGGCTCTACACCTCATAGCCGCGCCACATATTTAAAAGCAACCGGATTCACTGAGGATGATATGGCTACGGATAAATGCGATAAACCACAAATTACTCGTCAGGCATTGTTTCCATACAAATCGGGCGACACAGAAATAGTATACGAGATGGAAGGCAGATTACATATGGATATGCTTATGCAACCCAGAGATATGATTGGTGGGACAAAATTGAAATTACGACTCATCCCCAGTAGGCCTAATTTTCATTTTGTGACCGATGATGTAAAACTGTTGCCCACGGTAACCTTAGATGATGTTCACTTGAAATTGATTAAATCCCGCGTATCTGAAGAAGTACTTGCCGCACAGCTTCAGGCAATCACCGTCAGTCCTGTTAAGTATATACTGAATCGGGCAGAGGTGCGCGCGTTTACAATTGACTCGGGAGCGACTAGTCGCAACATTGAAAACGTAATTAATGGTATATTGCCGCGCCGGGTGTACGTCGCCTTCACGTCAAATGACGCGTACAGTGGGTCATATACAAAGAATCCGTTCTATTTCCAGCATTTCAAAATTGATTCAATTGCATGTTTTATAAATGGCGAGCAATTTCCGCGCAAAGCATTTACACCTGATTTCGAGAATGGCAGATGCGTTCGGGAATACCTTGAGCTGCTCAAAGTATCGGAACAATTTGATAACGATGTGCGCACAATGATTACTTACGAAAAATTTAAACAAGGGTACACAATATTTGCATTCAATTTGGCGCAAGATTTATCGCAAGGATTTAACTCTGCTGGGTATGTAAATTTGCCGCGTGAAGGAGTGATGCGATTTGAGATACACTTTAAAGAGCAATTGGCGTCTGCCACAACTGCCCTTATATATTGCGAGTTTGACAATCAATTATCTATTGCTGACGATCGGAACGCTTATATGGATTATCGATAATAATAATAATGTGGTCTGACGAAATTGTACGCAAATTTAGAAATGTACGCCATTTTGGGGGCGTGTTTGCAAGAGATCAATTGCCAAAGGCTGTGAACTTACCTGTGGGGGTGATTGTAAACACAGACACTGTCGACGAACCGGGCTCTCATTGGGTATGCATCTATATTGACAAAGATGGTGTGGGCGAGTATTTCGACTCGTACGGACTACCTCCTCTAAACGACGAATTTAACACATTTCTATACAACAACTCTACGAATGGGCATTTCTACAACAACGTCACACTTCAGTGTATTAAGTGTGTGACGTGTGGAGAATATTGTGTGGCGTATCTCATATGTCGTTTGTGCGCCAATATAAGCTACGCTCAATTCATCTCTTCATTCACTACTGATCCAGATTTCAACGACAAACTTATAAAATTTTATTACAAAATACTTAAAAATGTATAACAAGAACATTGAAAATAAATATAATAATTGTTGTTTTTATTGGTCCGAGTTTTTCTCTATGTGCTTGTGCGGCATACTGATTGTTTTTGTAATAATATCATATCTTGTAATGATTTGCATGCTTGCTTGTGAAGCACGTTATAATTTAGATGGAATTAAAAATTTAACTGCAGAGGTAAATTATAATCGTACATTACAAAATGCAGCCGGTCCTTTAATAAAACGTTTAAGATTTGCTTAAACAATTGTTTATTTTATTATCTGTGCTAAATAATTATGTTTTGGTTTATAATATTACAGCACTTTATAATCTTATGTTTAAATCTTTATGGACCCGAAATTAATAATTTTATTGCAAAGCTAAATAATAATTATTTATTACAAAATCCAAGAGAAAATATAATAAAAAGTATTTCATCAAAATTGCTATGAATATAAGCGAGTTTCAATTTACCCAATTCATTCATTGCAGATCTAGTTGTCAATTGGTTAGGTCGACCAAATTGTTCAACTATGTTGTTCATTTAAAATGTGTTTAATGTGTAATCTGCGTAATTGGTTTAGTGAACAGTGGTCGGATCCTATGATGCATTTGTGCATTAATGAATTGTTGCTAAATCTCGATTTGTTCACGTGTTTATGTCACTTGTTCTCATGTTGTAATTGAATTCACACAACTAAAACTCTGAGACATTGTGAAGAAAAATGTCTACCAATGTTTCTTATAATGATTTTAATATTTCTTTTTATAAGGATATGTTTGTTCACTTTAGAGTACTTGATTACAAACGTAGTGAACATTCTAGATATTTTAACCAAACAATTACTATACAATTTCTAACCGAGTTATCATGTAAAACATCGTTGGATATTATTAATAAACAATTTTATGAAAATCTGCATTCAATTATGTTATATTTATTAAAAGACGCTACATGTGACGAAAAGTTTGAAACAGCCATTCGCTACAATTGTCATCCGTACTATTGGCACGCTATACCCCGTAAATGCGTGAAAGATTATGTCGCACTTGATTTAAACAAAGCGATACGGTTCCAAGAAATTGTATTTGATAAGGTTCATTACTACGATTACTATGAATTTGATAGATCAGTTTTGACAGTAGAGTTGGCAATTGTAAGAAAGTCCACGTCACCTGACCTATGCGAACAAATTGGTATATGTATGCCATAAAACACTGAATTTATTGCATTGTTTGTCAGAACCCAAAAGTGTAAACATGTCGAAAACACGTTTCCTTATTACTATGACAATAATTATATGTTGCGATGTTATAGTATTTTTTGGAGACCACATTCATAACTGTCTGCTGTCATGTGAGAACGGTTCCTGTATGATTTGATTTATAACAGTACACACAATCCTGCAAAACAATGGCATGTGACATTATATCAGAAAGTCCTGAGCGGCTTTATATGAAAATGTTTTTTATGAATTACAACAATATTACTGAAACTCGCGATGAAACTTGGATATTTGATTTTTTTAAATTAATGAAAACTGAAAGTATTCGTTTGGAAACATTTACAAATACAGTGGGGGCAACCTGGAACTGTGACCAAGTATCGCCGTGCTTGTTGGCTAATGCCGGTTTTTTTAAACTTAACGACAACAAAGTTATGTGCGCCTTTTGCCGGGGAATAATATCTAATTGGCAGCCTGCCGACCGCCCGCTATACGAACACGCACTCCATTTCCCTCTATGCCCATTCATTATGGAGGTCAATGTGGGAAATGTACCGATAGGACCCGATCCCATTCTTGACGCCCCCGGCGAACCGTGTTGTGGCGGACATATGAGTCGTAGCGCTGATATTATAGATTATAAGACATACGAGCAGCGATTGGCGTCATACGCTTCACATGAAACATTATTTCTCTTAAATATTAGACTATATGCCGAAGCAGGGCTATATTATATTGGTCCCGGAGGTCGGCTAAAGTGTTTTCATTGTTTTGGCGGACTTCACATACCTGGCGGCACCGACGATAACGATCCTTGGGTTCTACACGCAGGCACTTTTCCAACGTGCGGGTTCATGAGACAAGAAAAGGGGCAAGAATTTATCGACGAATCAGTGGAAATTGTTCGCGAATTACAGTTAAAACGCCGCGCGATTGGAACGTGGATGCGTGCACATTTTGTGCGCGACTTTATTGATTTAAAAATGCAGCCCCGAATTCGTGTGTTTGAAGTGATGAATGAGCGATGGGAACAGCACCGACAGCCGTTTACATCATTTTCACAATTGTATGACGCGTGTATAAACAGATATGGCGGACAAGCGCCGCTCAATGTAGGCGCTACCCGCGAACAAGAAAATGAACCAGAAGATACCACTGATAGCGACAATTCAATTATATGCAAGATATGTTATGAAAAGGAATTGGGGGCGGTGCTTCTACCTTGTTGTCATATCGCTTCATGTAAATCGTGTACGAGAAAACTTAACACCTGCCCAATATGTCGTCACACAGTGCAATCAACACTGAAGATATTTTTTTCCTAATCATATATAAACGCACGTCGACTTGAGACAAAGTGCAGTCAATATGTCAAATGGCTGCACTTGAGTACAATGATTTTGTGCACGACGACTTTGTGTCTCGCGAGTGTATGAACACATATTTCAAAGTTATTGAACATACCGTCAGTGATTATCTCGATTCGCATTTGCAAACAATAACCATACAATTTATACAACGCGACCCGCAATCAGTTAGCTCCACGAATGAAGAAGACTTTTATGCTATACTCGAATTGATTGTGGGAAAACTTATTGAGACCTATAATCGTACCAATAAAATCACAATTTCTTTTCATTATAATTGTATACGCGGTATTAGCAATTTAATACCATTGAAAACTGTGAAGGATTACACTTCAGCTGACATACGAAAGGCTATTGTGTACAAAGACATTACGTTCAACAAATTACACAACGGCTATACTTACTACGAGTTTGACAGGTCAATTATGACTATTGACATGTACGCATTTGACGACAGTCTAGAATGAATGATCAGAGGGTCGCCGAATCGCTAAAGTTGCCTCAGTGTTGGCTAGCTTTGGCGTTACGTTTGGCTACAAGAGAGGAGTTGCGATCGCTACTGCATGCTCGCGGTGGAGAAGCGTTTGACAACTTTGGCGAACTCTACGAGACGCTTCGCTCGCGGCCGACTACAGATATTCCCGCGCAGTATGGACGCGTTTATTAACTATATGAACAAAACGATACTTGCGAACGGTGGGCCGGATCATAATTTATTTTGTGTAGTCTTTGTCCTATATAGTATGATTATATTACGTTTATTTTACTACTATATATTTAGTTAACTTTATTATGATGTAATATTTTAATCAATAATCAATAAAAGGGTTCTACACTAAATTGGTGTTAATTATTGTTGCTAACATTGGTTACTCCCTATGGGTGTCATTAGTGTATTTTGGTCTGGTTTCAATTACTGTCGTCGGGGTGGGGTGGGCAAATGAAGATGAGCACAAAATCCCTGCCTTTGGCTGTACTAAGGATGAGTCCCCGCCTTTGGCTTTGCGCATCTTTATGCTCAAACCCCTTATACAACTACTTAAACAATGTATATTTTTAACTGTTTATTAAAATATAATGTATACGATTTTGTTATTTGTTATTTAAAATATAAAATTTAATTAATACACGCATAAAATGGATATGATATCTGAGACCGCAATCGCGTGGACAGACCTTAGGGTTAGTGTCCGGTCGGGAGTGTTGGGCACCGGAAATGAAAAGCGGATATTAAACGGCATTTCGGGTGCGTTTAAGTCGCGATTGTTGAACGCATTGATGGGTTCTTCGGGTTCCGGGAAATCAACGCTTTTAAAGTGTTTGAATGCAAACAATGAATACGTTTTGAGTGACGGGTCGGCGATATATGTGGGCAATAATGGACACAAAATCAGCAAATGTTTCGTATATCAGGACCAAAATGAACGCATAATGACAGGACTGACAGTGGGTCAGGCGCTCACATATTCATCGCGATTGAAAAACAGTGACAAAGAAAGTGGTGTTGAAGTGATTGACCACAAGAAAAATGTCACGGATTTGATGGAAGAGTTGCTAATAACTGATATTAAAGATAATGTGATAGAGAAGTGCAGTTCCGGACAAATCAAACGCATTTGCATTGCATTGGAGTTGACATCAGTTGTTAAGCCATACCTACTGTTCATCGATGAGCCGACCACTGGTCTCGACACACACTCAGCACTCACTGTATGTTAAAAGCAATTTATAAAAAAGATATTTTATAAATATGTTATGGTAATTAAAATATAATTATTATAATAAAACATTTTTAGTATTACATACTTTATTTATATTTGATATAATTATTTTATATAATACCTTTTTAATTTTACAGCTAATTCAATGCCTTAAAAATTTGTCCCGTAATCACAATATGTCAGTCATCGTGAGTATACATCAGCCAAACAACGATATATTCAATATGTTTGACAACATCTATGTGTTGGCCAAAGGAGGGGTTTGTCTGTATTCAGGAGTTCCCCACCGATTGAGACAACATCTCACAGACAATGGCATTGAATGCTATGAAAATCAAGTGCCGATCGAAGTGTTGATTAAAATAGGTTTCAATGGATTACATGATAATAGACTAAAAACATTGAGCGCTAAAAATCGGGAAATGACTGTAAATACGGAAACTATGCGACAAATAAATACCGGATTTGAATTTACTAAAAAATCATTTAAAACAATTGATTACATATACCTATTGACCAGATTTATTCATCGAAATTATTTTAATAACTATATGAGTGTTTTAAAACAAATATTGCTATTCATTGGCGTTAATATATTTCTTGTAAATTGTTTTAATGAAAACATCGGTCGAGTCGACGGTTGCGTGCATTTCAACGGACAGACAAATAACACCTGTATTGTGATTGAAGATGAGAAAAGCATATTGCACCAGGTTGAAACATTATTGCATATATCATCGCTGGTTGTATTATTGATACAAATTATAAGCATTAGTAACAGTTTTGGCACTGATATGCGTATATTATTAATCGAAAATAATAACAGTGAGTGTTATTTATTTAGCATGTTTATGCCAGTAATATATTACAGAACATACAGTTGCATGCAGTTATTTATTAGGTTTTTAAAATTTTTATTTCGTAAAAACTATATTAATTTAAATATAAGTAATTTATTACAATTATCAGTTAATTTTAATTTGCAAACTCAGCATACAGCTAATTGCAAACAATAATCATTTTTACTTATATGTTTAAATATTTAAATTATATTTTAACTTCATTTGAGATTATATACATTTATTACATTTAATTATATAATAAAATTTTATCTTTTACATTTTAGACTGGTATAATTCGCATTTATTTTTCTGGTCTAAATTCGTATGCGATTCAATGCTTATCATAGGATATGCATCGATATATGCGTTTATACTGCAATATTATATTAATATTCTCGGTGAAAATGACCGGTTATATAAATTCTTATACGTTATAATAATGACATTCCTGTGCACACATGCGTTGGCATCAATATTGGGTATACTATTATCAAAACACCCGATTATTGCACTTTTTGTCTCAATAGCCATAACTATACAATTGACATCATTTGATAACTACCTTATTCTTGTCAAAGATATGAGCCCTATGCTACAATTAGCTACCGAGTTTTGTTACATTAAATATTTCTTTAACTCGATGCTTATTTTAATATACGGCTATAATCGCTGCCCAAACAACTACCATAACAAGGTATTACTTGAATATGGTCTAAATGATGGCACAGAGCAGCTATTTAATTTATACTCACAATGGTACATTTATTATTACATAAGTTTGATAATTTGCGAATATATTACATTTATTGTTATGACAAATTATTCGCTAATAAAAACGAGCAAGATTTTAAATATAGTTATTAAACAAAAAATTAAAATAAATGATTTAGAGTTATATGAAATAAGTCCAGTAATTGATACAAATTGCAACTATGTTACCAACAATGAGCAAACTGATCAAGTTTTATTTATGGCCTGGACTAATCTAACATTTGCCGTTAAGAATACCATGTTTAGCACCAGGAACAAAATTATTCTAGATAATATTAGCGGTTGTGTACATGTGAATACATTAAACGCATTGATGGGACCGTCGGGTGCGGGAAAGACAACACTATTAAAGCGTCTGAACGGACAGAATAGCGTCGGTTTGAGCGCAAACACCAAGATTTACGCAATTAATGACCGATGGGTTCGACCGTGTTTTATAAAGTCAGAAGTTTGGGACCACTTATTGCCGGGACTGACTGTACGACAGACACTGGTATACGCGTCGAGACTCAAGAATTCAAGGATTTGTGTTGAATTAAATCACAATAAAATTGTAACGGATTTGATGTCAGAGCTGGCGATCGGCGATACGGCAGACAATAGGGTCGAGACGTGTAGTGGAGGCGAACAAAAACGTATAGTAATTGCCTGTGAATTGACTTCTCATATAAAGCCTAATATGTTATGTATTGNGTGTAGTGGAGGCGAACAAAAACGTATAGTAATTGCCTGTGAATTGACTTCTCATATAAAGCCTAATATGTTATGTATTGACGAACCGACGAGTGGTTTGGATAGCAATGCCGTCGAAGTGGTCAGTCATCACAATATTATAAATTTTATTTAAAAATTATAATAAAATTATTGCTATTTTTCAGGTAATAAACTGTTTAAAAATATTGTCCCGAAGGCATGAGATGACAATCATAGCGTCCATACATCAGCCAAACAACGATATATTCAATATGTTTGACAACATCTATGTGTTGGCCAAAGGAGGGGTTTGTCTGTATTCAGGAGTTCCCCACCGATTGAGACAACATCTCACAGACAATGGCATTGAATGCCAGGAAAATCAAGTGCCGATTGAAGTGTTGATGAAAATGGGCTCAACACCAAAATCACAATCACGTGACACAACCGACACCACAATGTATATCAATGGAGTGAATTGCGATACCAATGCTCTATCAACTATGCGGCCAGTGTTGGGCTCATTAAGCCTAGCAAAGCGGTTCAGTTTTACTGACATATATCACTCGCTATGCTATTCGCTAACCCATACACTCCGGTGCCAATGGGTGTTAATATTGGCGCAGTTTGTGGCGCTGCAAACGTTTGCGTTGGTTATGGTATACAGCGTTAGCCCCGATATAATAGTACCCGACGGGTGTGTGGAACTGGCGTTTGGCGCCGACTGTACCCAAACGGTGGCTGAGCTCCGGGACGAGACGCTCATCAATCAAAATATTAAGCTCCAAGTTTGCTTAATCATATCCATGGCGTTTGTGGTGTTGGTGATGATGTCGGCCACTTTTGGCCAAGACTTTCGCGTATTTCAAAGCCAACAACAAAATGGTAAATTTACTCTTAAAATATGGTTTAGAATAACATAAAATTTTAATAAATGATATTGTTAAAAATAAATTTGTTACTTTAAAAACTATTAAACCTAACTAGGGTAACTTTAATTTAACTAGCAAATTAAAACTCATTAATCTATGTTATTATTTTGTTATTCAAAAAGGCTGGTACAGTACAGGAACTTACCTCTGGAGCCGAACAATTGTAGACCTGATACCAGTGCTGTTATCGTTGCCGGTGTTTTGTTGGATCGCTAACCTCTACAATACAATCAACTTCTATCTACTTACATTAATACTCAATTTGTTGGTCGTATTGTGTACGCAGAGTGTGGCCCAATTATCGGCCATGGTGTTTATTGACGAGCCTAAAGTGACCGCAATATTCGCCCTGATCATTCAGATCGGGGTACAAATGTTGGGCAATAATCAGATACCGGTCAGAGAGTTGCACTACACGTTGCAATGGCTGAGCCAACTATCGTACATAGGAATGTCGTTTGAATGTATCATGATATACGGTTTTGGACGCTGTCAGGGCAATCAAATACCTGGCGTACTCTATGCCATGGCGATTGATGATGATAAATTTTGGCCAAATACATTGCGATTGGCGGTTGTTTGCGCTGTACTCAAAATATTGACGTTTGTCTGTATTGTTGTCAAAACGCATACATTTCAACGCAGAGTGAATGCAAACGATAAACAGTTAACTATTATTGAAAATAAAAAATACAATTATAATATTTTTTGATCATGTTTACCTATCATAAGAGATACAATATTTAATTAATTTGTGTAAACCTTTATAAAATAGTTTTTATAAATTTAATAAACATTTTATCCAACATATAATTATAAAATTAATTCTTGTTGAAAATATAATAATTACGTTATAAATGATTAATGAATAAAATTAATACATATAAATAGCAGCAAATATTTAACTGTGTTAAATTGTTTGCTAACTACTACATGCTAAATTAGTAATTTATCGCAATAGTTATAATGATATTTATTATTTATTTATTTTGGTAAATTTTTAAAGTAATTAAATTTTATTTAATAAAGTGACCATATACAGTATTAATCCACAGAATATTTAACAACAACTGTGTACATTAAGTATGTTCTCTGGGAGAGTTTAATGAGAGCGCAGGAGAGCCTATTTTTGTGTAATTTATATTCCATTCAAGTGTTACTCACATATAGTGTACCTGAATATAAGGAGTGGAGTTTTTAATAAAAACTAAATTAGACATAATATACCAACAGGGCACATTATGATTATAATAAATGTAATCATTATAATGAATAACAGTATACAAAATGTTGAAGTAACGCAAAAACCACGTCAAGTTATAAAGAGCTAGAGAACATTCTTAGTGTACATTGTTTTTGTTATTGTAAATGTTATGCAATTTAAATGCATTAATTATTATAATATAAAATAATTAATAATAATTATATTTGTTTAATAATGTTAATATAGATGGCGAGTTAAGGGTATTCAAGAAATATTACTTAATTTAAAAACAACTTGTTCATTTTTAAAATAAAAATAAAACAATGATTAAATTAAGGCCTTTGCCCCACTGTCTAGACAACTATCCTTCACAAATAATTTCACAAAAAATAAGTAACATAAATGTACATTGATTTCTTTGTGGTCATTATATAAGTTTTAATCAATAATAAGCAAATAATAAAAAATAATGCTCTCTCTCTCTCGAATTAATTAAATTTTTTATATTGAATAAAACAAAATTTGTAAAAAAATATTAAGATAATTTTAGTTCAAAATATAAAGTGTAAATCGCTCTCTCTCTCTCTCTCTCTCTCT
>CAJPIZ010000072.1:0-12811 GCA_905368565.1 Medioppia subpectinata
CCCCCCATTAGCTCAAAACCCACATGCTCGAAATTTTATAAATGTAAATAATAGTGTTATAATTGATCTAAAACTACACGTCTGATTTTACTAAATTACCTAGTCATAATATATGTTGTGCCCTCCTTATCTATAAATATTTATCACTATATATCGTTACTTATAAATGTCTTTTTGCAAATAATTTTGTTTTGTGTTTTTGTTTGACAATGAGTTTATATTTACTAAAAGTTTGACATTGAGAGAGAAATGTCTCTCCACCTCCTCTATATAGCGTAACGTTATATTTGACTACTCATTATTATCCGGTTATACGGGAATAAATGGTTTTCTCTTTTTCTGCTCTTTTATACGATAAGATCTAAAACAATATTATTTTTACATTTATTGCAATAATATTCTTTTTACTATATAATAAGATAATAAAACATTAAATAATTAATAAATTAAGTTATTCTTCTTTTTACAAAATGATATATTTTTACTAAAATATTTTCATGAGAGTGAGTATTTTTGTAATAAATTTAATATTAAATATAACGCTACTAATTATATTTATAAAATTTCGAGCATGTGGGTTTCGAGAAAGTGGGTTTCGAGCAAGTGTCACACTTTTATTTATTATATATTAAGACAGTTTAAGCCATTAATTTCAAATAAATTAATTATTTTTATGGATTATGACCAAATATTTATTTATAACTTATAAATTATAAGTCAAATATGTATTGATATTTATATGTAAAATAAAACTTTGTTAAAATGACCCTTATTATGTAATTCGTTTGCCCCCAAAGTCCCAAACATATATTTTAACCGATAAATATATTTAAAAATATATTCTTAACAGCTTTACAGATTAGTCATATTAACTATGAATCACAATAGATTAAATAGCCAATAAGTTACAGTACATTATTTATCCATATCTATGTTTAAAATACAAATCTTTTTTTTTTCAACAATCGTCTAAGTGGTTATTATTATTGCTAGGTGATAATAACCAGGCAGATTGCATTTTCCGTTTATAGATAAACACTCGATAAATATAATGTTGTATTATTAACGTATAATAATATAATATAATTACTTGAAGTTGATTGGTGTGAACCTTTGTTTTTGCTATGAATATCCATCCGTTGTAATAATTTAAAGAAATTTGCTTTATATTTAGCACCATTTGACTTATCCTTTAAAGGTACATTAGTTTCTAGTGAATTTACTATTAATTTTTCGTTGATTTCTTGGACAATGCTAATTGTATTATAACTAATTTGACATTCATTGGCGTAAAAGTCAATAAAATTTTTGTAATTTGTTTCAATTATTTTGCGGTCATTTGATATGACGTATATCTTACGATTGATTAAAACACAAATGAAATTATAATAATTAATTCTTGAATGAATTTGTTGTAATTCTTGAAAGTTATGTTCAGATAGTATTTGCTTTGGAGTGTTTTCAATCATTTCATCATTACTTTCATGATATTTTCCACAGAAATATAAACCATTTGTTGTCAGAAAATATGTCCCAAAAAGACTAAAACTAATTGTGTTTACATTATTTGTATTTGTTATCAATTGTGGTTTCAATACTTTCTTATTGGTTATCTTGTGTCCCAATTTATAGCCATAATTGTGACCCCAACTGAAGACATGTCCACCACATGTGATGGCAAATGAAGAGTTATAACTACAACCTACAGATTTTAGTTTAGAAATACTAATGAATTGTATTTCAATCGGTGTATAAATATCTTTGCAATTTTCACAACCAATTTGTCCATAACTGTTGAGACCCCAGCCATAGACCCGACCATCACTTGTGAGGGCCAGAGTGTGTTCAGAACCACAACTGATTTGTACGATATTTTTATCATTAAAATATGATATAATCTCTGGTTTATGATAACGAGTTTGTATTCCATTATTAATGATTCTATTTTGTGCCAATTGTCCATGCTCATTATTTCCAAACCCGTATATAATATTCATTTCATTCACTGCTAACACAAAATCCATTCCATTGACAAAGTATTGTATGTTTTGATCACATAATTGTGGTATTATTTCTGGCGATAATATAGGACTGTTATGTCCTAAACCAAGACTTCCATATGTATTATCACCAAAACCATAGACCATATTATCATTTGTTACAAATAATACGTTATATTTATTAGTTTAATCATTAAACACGTGTAATTTTGAAACATTTTTTCTGATATTTGTTGGAATTCTATCACATATTGTAATATTCTTTAATAATTCACACATTTTGACAAAAATTACAAGAATTTATTAAATAACAAATAATTTTTCAATTGTTGATTAAAACGTAAAAATCAATACAAATATACTAATTGAATGTTTAATTAGTAAAATATGTTAAACAAATTTATATTTTCTTTTATGTATTATATCACTAACTAACGGAAAATTGATTCTTAGTTATTATAATCAGTGAAAACTATTGGCGACATGGATTTGATAATTAAATTATTTCATACAATATATGAAAATAATAATTTTCTAATCGTATGAGTCATATGATTGCCTATCTTCGATGATTCCTTGAAGCGAATACAATGGTTATCGTCGCTATGGATTTGACTAACTTATTGAAGACTCAGAATTAATGATAACCAAAGTTAAAATTATAATAAATTTACAAGAAATGCTTTTCCAATAATCTTACAGTAAAATGTTGCTAATAAGTACATAATTTTAGTATTATCATATTTTATTATCATTACACGTCGCAATCTTGGCTAAACAATTTATTTTATTTTATAAACAAATTATAAAGAATCAATCAATCAATATCAGGATAATGTAATTAAATTAATTAGATCTATATATAACATAAAATGGCTAGTCAATCCCAGTAGTGGTAGCCATCGATTAGGTCCGGGAATTTACCATAATTTTTCGGGCATTTAAATGTTGGACCCCAACCATCTAGATTGCACTCGCTCAATCGGCAATAATGTTGATCAAGTACTGATGTTAATACGATTATGGCAAATATTTTTTCCATACTTGTAAATTAAATATTTTTAAAATAATGTACGTTAAAATATTTAATGTTTTTTATAATTAATATTTAAACAAATGATTACATATAATTCTATATTTTTCAAGTGTTATAATGAGCAACCATGTTTATATTGTAATTATTTAGCTATGTCAATGATTTAATATTAGTAGTTAATTTAAATATAAATATTTGTTTAATCTATATTATTTTAATTTGCTAAAACAATTTTTATATAAGCCTAGTTATTATTAGTCTAATATAACATGTTCTTTAGAATAATTATGATAACACTGTATTTTTATTATAAAAACAGATGAAATATAATTATTTTATTTTATTTTATTCATCATAAATAATTTAAATTTTGTCATATTTTTGGACTTACTTACTTTTTGGATTAACTTTTGTATAAGTAATAACATTATAGATTATATACTGTATCTGATAACAAAATGGATTAATTTAAAATGTCTATATTGAAACTTTAATTTGTATATATTTAAAACGTACATTAATAATCCAAAATAATTATGTGTTGTATAATTTATATTGAAAAAGGATTTTAATAATATCAAAATAAAATACCATTTATAATAACAATAAAATAGTTGATAAAACAATTAATATATGAATAGCTTTAAGCATTTTTGTAAAGGTGTGTTCAGTGCCATCATTGCTGTACTCATTGGCACTCTTAAGGGTAATTTCAATGGTTGCCTGCGATGTGGTCTCGGGTGCGGTAACAGCGGCTCCGGTAATAGTAGTGGTGGTGAGCGCACAGCCGTCGGGCGTGCGATGGCATCGCTGTAACCGTTGGTTCCAATACAAACCCGGCGGACAGACCACACGTAACGGACACCGATTGTCGCATTGCCAGTAGTGGCCGCAATCGGTCGGGTCTGTGAATACGCCCTGCAATGTCGGACACGTAAAGCCCCGCTCTAAATCATCTTGGGTATAATCGCAAAATACCCAGCCAAATACAGTTCGCCTCAATGTTGCGCAATAATGTTGGTCAAACAATGTTGCTAAACATATTATGATGATTATTTTCCACATGATTTACAATGTGTATTGCTGCAAGTTCTAGTTTAACTGAAATGAGTTATAATTATGATATTTTATTACAGTTATCATATGCTTTATGTAAGTTACTAATTAATGGAACATAAATAATATAAATATTTTGAGCATGATCCTTAATTAGAATATATAAAATAATATGCATTGTTTACACAACGTAAACATTATATAAATACATATAATGGAAAAATAACATAATCCCGTACAGTATTCTAGTTAAATATACTGGAATGTTAATAGTGAAATGGTATACATTATTAATATATGAATCAATGAAATTATAAATAAAAATTATTAAAAATAATTACAAATCAATACAATATATAAAATTATTCCCAGCGTTGGGCTTCTGAGTAAGGCTCTCCCTCTCCCATTGACTCTCTCTATCTCTCTCTCCCTCTCCCATGAAGTACAAGTAAACCTCTTTATATGTAAGGATTGAGTAAAATGCGTTTATATTATACGGGCAAAAGTGTACTCGTATATTATATTTTTAATTATTATATTCGGGATTAAATATTTTATTAGTGGTCGGAATGATAGCCTCAGTGGTAGTGATTGGGCAATCATTAGACCACCATGCGCATTGCGCAACGTTTTAATATGCCATTCCAATACAGATCCACCGGACACACCATTAGCACAGGCAGGCACATCATTACTGTGGCAGTTAAATACATAACTGGTATTTTGTGTAAATTTAAAACGTTTAATTAGTTACTAATAAGTACATAATTTTTATATTATTGTTCATAAGCATATATAATATTTACTCTTCACAATCATGGCAAATCATATTGTTAAAATTGATAAATAATTGAATCAAAAACTTTAATAAAACTTCATTTTATTTTTATAAATCATGCAGAATCAATTAGAACAATGATAATGTAATTAAATGAATTATCAACATTCAGTAATATTGTGTTAATTAAGTTGTAATCATTACAACTAGATTGAGATCAATTCAGATGTACTATTCATATCGTAGGTCATCAATGGGATCAAAAGTAAACATAAAATCGTAGTCTTTTATCTCAACAATATTTTCAGTAATGTCTTCAGCGCTTCCGTCAGTGATGTCTTCAGTGCTGCTTTCAGTGTTGTCTTCAGCGCTGCCTTCAGCGATGTCTTCATCGATGTCATCAGTGGTAACCTCAGAGGCAGTTATCTCGGATGTGGTTTTGGTTAGACGGGACTCGAGTCTAGTATTAATGACAAGTCTGTCGCCGTCGGGCTCCCAATGGCATCGCTGTAACTGTTGGGACCAATAGAGACCAATACCACAGACCATACGCCGGGGACGACAATCACCGCAATCTCAATAGTGGGAGATATCGATTAGGTCCGGGAATTTACCATAATTGTTGGGGCATCTAAACCCCAACCATGGTGAGTCAAAACCATTAAGATTGCAATCGGTCAATCGGCAACAATGATAATCAAATAATAATGTTAATAAAATTATGGTAAATATTTTGTCCATAGTTGAACATTAATGTATTAAATGCTTTTTGTTGTCACTGTTTGAACGAGCGATTAAATTTAAATATTTTATATATTTCAAGTATTGGATCAACCATGTTTATATAGTAATTCATTAGCTATGTTAATGATTAAATAATTGTAATTTGATTCAGTATAAATATTTGTAATTATTGAATCAACATTATTTTAATTTAACTTTGAATAAAACAATTTTTATACAAATCTAATATAACATAAAGTGGTATTAATAAATTATTAATAATAATGCATAATTTTATTTGAATTAAATAACCATGCTGATATTTGTACCATAAAAATACAAAATAGTGTATTTATCAACAGCATTTATCATGTTACATTATTCATTTAAATGCTGTGATTATGCAAAACAACAAATAATATCGGTTTAGCTATGAATGCCCAAGTTACATTTAATTTTATTTATAAATATATCCACAAATAAAACTAAACAAAAATTTACAGTTTTTTAAAATTATAAAAAAATTATAATATAAATTACATAACTAATTAAAATATCATTAAATGCTACCTAATTATGCCCAAGTCCACAGACCAAAATTAAAACAAATTTGGTACCCTACAGGCTGCTGACTATACTAATTCCTAGGGGTCCATCACACACTTTTTGAACCTGGGCCAATACTTATGACATGGTAATCGAGTAACCGGACCACCCACTGATGTAATGGTATAGGCATATGTGACGGGTGTTGTTTTAGTGGCCGCATCAATAAGCGAAGTTAGTGTAAACGGATATGTAGTGTCTGATGTGGCACTACTGGTGGTCGACTCGCATCCATTGGCTACCAATCGACATCGTTTTACATCATTGTTCCAATAGAGTGAGCCGTGACATGTCATTAGGTAGGGCTGGCATTGGTAACAGTGCCAGAACTGGTGGCAATCGCTTGGGTTCGGGTACAGTCCCGACCCGGTCAGGCACGTGAATGTTATACCTGGTATAAGTGGGCACTTATTTACAAATATACATAGATTTTGTCCAATTATTGCCCACAAACATAATGTGATTAAAGGTTTTTCCATAACTTTCATATGGGGATAATTGTGTAGTTTTCTGTTACTATCATATAATTTACTGCTAACATAATAAAGTGTTATTTAAATATAACATGTTAATTAGCTAAACATACTATTATACGGTATAACTAGATCAGTTTTAAATTGTAAACGTGATGTTTATATGAACTGCAATGCAATGAATAGGATGACCATACTGTATGTCTAGGAATAGCTTTATTTGTTCATTAGATGTCCAGCAAATGCAAAATAATTTTAAGATTACATTTATAAAAGTGTCCAAGACAAAAGAATTCAAAGCAGCAAAATGTCCAAGAATTCACTATTTTAATACAAATTTTTAGTCAACATCTAGAACTGTTTTGAATTTGGTCACTCTAGAAATAAGCTAAATAAAATTTATTGGTGTTTTTAATAATTATAATTTATTTTGGTGCTGTTGTCATTATTATAATATATATAATTTATTATAATTTAATATTATTATTATAATTTTATATTAACATAAAATAACATATTTTAAACTCAAATCAGTATTTAACTGATATAAACATTAATGGAGAATACCACATGCATAATAATTAATTTTTCTAATAATATTGTAACAATATAAATCATATTTAGTAATTTAACTTTGTATATTTTATATAACATAATCAGAAATATAATATTTAATTTTAAAAATCACCATGCACTACTATACCAATTTGATTTAAGAATAGTGTTATAAAGCCTAACGACATAAGTAGACACTTCTCATTGTTCCGATTAGGTTCAGGTCTTGTGCTTTATTTATTACAAAATATGTTTTATCGTATTTTGTTTCCAATGGTTTTCACTGATTATATTAATTTTTATCAAAAGATTGTATTAAAATGCTATTATATAATGACGCAAAATGTTTGACTTATATTATAAGTCTTATAATAATATAATTAAACTTAAATATTAGAAAAATAATTAATAAAAAATGTCGTCTTATTTAATATATTGTTAATAATTCTTTTATTTGTTTTATAATATATTATTAATAAATATTGTGTAATAAATGTTATAATTATATTTTTGTTTAATATTTTTAAATTTTATAAAAATGGTTGAATTATTAAAAATCAATATAATGTATTATTTGTGACAAATGATAATATGGTCTATGGTTTGTGTCAGACTAGTAAGGGATGTACTTTGTGAACGACGCCTTATTTCTTTGGATTTCTTTGTTGTAAACTATAATATATTTAATATTTTATGTAATAATATTTTTTTAAATTGTATTTAAATATTTGCTAAAATGTGTAAATTTATAAACAAGTTTACAGTTTGTCATGACATCCCGATAAATATTAGACAAAATATTATAAAAATCCATTTAATTAATGATTGGGGTAATGGAGATAATGTATTATTTGTGACAAACGATGATATTGTCTATGGTTTGGGTCGTAATAGCAATGGATGTCTGGGTTTTGGACACAACAGACCTATAGAATCACCAGAAATAATACCACAATTATGTCATCAAAACATACAATACTTTGTCAATGGATATGAATTTGTGTTAGCAGTGAATAATATGAACAAGATCTATCAATTTGGGAGTAATGATCACGGACAAATGGCACGGAATATAATAACTAGTAATAAAATACACAGTCTTCATAAACCAGAGATTATATCATATTTTAATAATCAAAATATCGTACAAATCAGTTGTGGTGTTCGACACACTCTGGCCCTCGCAAGTGATGGTCGGGTCTATGGCTGGGGTGGGAATAATTGGGGACAAATTGGTTGTGGAAATTGTGACAATATTTATACACCGATTGAAATACAATTCAATAATAATTATAAAATACAATCCATTTATTGTTATTATAACTCTTCATTTGCTATCACATGTAATGGACATGTCTTCAGTTGGGGTCACAATGAATGCCATGAATTGGGACACAATATAAGCGATAACAAAGTATTGAAACCCCAATTCATATCAAACATAAATAATGTGAAAACAATTAGTTGTAGTCGTTTTGGGACATATTTTCTGACAACAAATGGTTTATATTTTTGTGGAGAATATTATGAAAACAATAAACAAATGATTGAAATAATTCCGACACAAATACTATCTGAATATCACTTCCAGAAATTATCAGAAATTAATTCATGCATTGATTCAGTCATGTATAATGAATTCATTAGTGTTTTAATAAACAATGAAATATATAAAATATCAGAAGAAAACAAAATAATTGAAACAAATTATAATAATTTTATCAACTTTTGCGCCAATGAATGGCAAATATCTTATAATACAGTTAATTTGAAATTAACTAAAGATAAGTCAAGTAATAATAAATTATTTGTTTTGTTAGTTATTGACAAACAGACAGTCTATACAAAGTGTCTCAGACTATTGTGTTAGCCTTTCTATACACTTAATTAGATTTTTAAATAATTTTTGGATTTTATTATTTTTTCAAACAGAGAAACGCATTCAAAATCAACAGAATATTTCTCAACCCACAACCACTGGCGTCAGTATTCAGGGTTAGTGTCTAGTGTGACCACACCTGTGCTCTATGTAAGAGAACAGTTCTCTATTTATACTTGTATTTGAACAAAATTAAGAGCTTTTCTATTCTTTATTTTATAACAAATGATAACAGTTTTACTAAATTATACAATAATAAAATTTTAATACTTTGACACTAGTAAAGATTTGACACTTTTTTGATTAACAATTCTCATTTTTATACATGTATACAATAATTTTTACTTTAACATTGTTACTAAACAATTTTAATTATTTAATTTACAAAAACTTAACATAAAATATGTGTTATCTATTTTATGGGAATTTGGTCACATGTTCTCTATTCTTAAACATAAGGGTGGTCACACTATTAGTATCACGTCATTTGAATTACTATTTCAATGCTACTAATCTCTCTCTCTCTCTCTCTCTTCATTCAAATGGAGTTTTGTTCACAAAGTCTTAAATCTGTTCTCAAAGACAAACCCATTGTCTTCGAGAGACAACCGGAGGAAGAGATAAATTGTGTTTTTGAATATTTTATTTCGTGTAAAATATTCAAAGAAATCTTAGAGAGTGTTCAATATCTTCATGAATCAAATCCACGAGTCATTCATCGGGATCTCAAACCCGATAACATTTTAATTGATTCCAACTTTAAGTGCAATCGTTGTGTAAAACTGTGTGACTTTGGTTTAGCCACTGATCACAACACTGATAGATACACTGCCAGCCGATACGGCCATACGTCAGGTGTGGGTAGTATTGCTTATATGTCTCCCGAAGTGATTCATTGTCGCGAATATAACCACAAATCAGACATTTATAGTCTTTCTTTAATCGGCGAAGAGATGTTTGGTATCGATCTTCAGGCGTAATAAACATTCATTTTTATCATTATTTGAATATAATATTGTAATTATTATAATATATTTTGTATTTCCTATGGATATATAGCTCGCAATCATTTGAAGCAAAGGACTCACTGTTTAAAACATGTATACTATGTTTGTGTCAAACACTCGAGAAAATGATGAAAACACCGAAATGGAGAAAAAGACCCGAATGTCGGGAAGTGTTGGCCAAACATAACGAGTGGTCCATTCATAAGAGTGTTATCACTCATCACAAGGAGTTTAATGAAGTGTTAAATAAACTTAAATCCAATAATAATTCAGTTTTCTATGAGATTATGTTTTGGAAAACACAATAATAATGTATTTTCTTAATAAATAGATCCTTATTTACAATTTACAAAATATTTCATAAAATAAACAAAAGATTATAACCGAAGTGAGAACTTTGGCAAAACTGAAGTGAATTTAATTAATTTTAAAAATTTAATTAAATGAAAATTATAAAAAAATATAACATAAACAGTAATTTAATTAATACTTTATTTAATTATAATATAAATATACTTTATATTCAGTTATATTTATTGTTTCCGTTTATATAAATGTCAATAATTTTAACAAAATGTGTGAATAACAATGTTTATATTTTGTGACAAAATTCAGATAGTGCTCTTAACTCAATCTTTTGTAAATTTTAACTTCATTATAAATAAAAAAATTGTTGTTTATTTTTTATATATGTTAATTAGATAATTAAAGTGAAATTATACTTTAATTTTAGGTTATTTTATTTGTAGTGATATATTTTTCTCACTCCTTAGCCAAACAAAATATTATTAAACTCGAAAATATATTTTGTTTATTTGCAATAATATTTGAAAAACTAATTATAATAATAACAAATGCAATGTTAAATCAATATGTATTTCTAAACCAATATTAATTCAAAATATATTGTCGTGACTATTATTAAGGTTACATATAAATCGTTATAACTTATAACAATACTAAACAATTAAATTAATTGTTATGTTCCTATTATATTTTACCTTAATACAGTTACATCCTTATTTTAATAAAATTTTATTGAATTTAATTTAGAAAAATTATTAATATCTTATAAATACATAAATACTTTATCGTAAATATGATTATATCAGTCATAATCCAGAAACAGTTGAAATAAAATCATAAATAGCTCATTGTTTTATTTTAAACAATAATTTATACTTTTATATAATAAGTACAAAAGTATAATAACTAAACAATTCCGTAGTTAAGCATTAGGTTTGAAAAAACTATCGTTTATTAAAAACCTAAAACTTGACTTTTTAAACAATTTCACTAAAACGTGGGAAACAATTATATAAATTTTACAAAATATATGATCATGTTAATTATTAAAATGCCGAATACAAATAATGATTGCTGTTGTGTTACAATGTTTTCACCATGGTGTACCGAGTATGGAGTGATTACGACATATCTGAATATAAATATTTTTGTGCATTTACTTTGGGTAATCAAAATAGTCTCTCTAATAGTCGATTATTTATGTATAACCGCACTAATTTGACCAGGATGTTTAGATATAATTATGATAATTTGATTACTCTAAACACTAGTCTTAGCAACTCTGCAAGTTTAAAGTATAGAAAATATACCATCGTAAATCAGCTTGTATGATATAACATGACACTATGTGGTATGTAATTTTGTAGACTAACCCAAAACATGTGTTGTTTAAAATACCGTCGGAGCCGGAAATGATATACACCTATGAATTATGAGCAGTATTCTCGGTGTGGTTTGGCTTCAATATATTGCTATTCACAACACGTTTGAAACAGTGGTTTACGAAATATGCAGTGAATATGTTTTGTAAACGTAGTGTTAATCATAAGTACATTCAATTTAATCACCAAACCGTCAATACTATCACTAAACGGACAGCACTTATATACCCTTTATGTCATCAAATAGTCGGGCACTCGAGTCGTTACAACTTTAAATACACTGCCTCTAAATGGACTAAACATTTCTCAGACATGGATTGAAAAACATTTCCAATACTTAATATTGAACGATACACCATATGCTGGATAAAGTGCACTAATCACTGAGTACATACATTCAATAGATGATGATGTCTATTATGTTACAATATTTTTAAAACGAAGTACCGACTATACGGGTAATTATAAAACATTTGAAAATATTTTAGTGTATTTAGTTAAGATAACCAAAATAGTCTCACTAATTGTATATTATACATGTACCGTATATACCAGGATGCCTAATTAATTTTCTTACCTAGACAATGCACATTATATGTTGTGCCATGTTTATCTACAAATATTCATCTCTATAAATCTTTACATTATTTAAAGCTCTGAACCTCAATCCTTATATATTTTTTTAGACGATCAGCATTTATGGTTAATACACCTTATCCTCGATTTAGGGAGACTCGATATAAGGATAATTCGATTTAAGGGAGGGTTTTTTGCTGCACCGACCGCTCCTATGAGAGATTAACATTATGGCCCTCGATATAAGGATAACTCTATTTAAGCAAAATTCGATATAAGAGACATATTTTACTGCACGCACAGCACTTTTGTACTCAATATAAGCACATTTCATTTTAAAACGGTAAATGAAAACGAGTTTTGTACAAAAGTGTTGATTAAAATCAGTAAATAAAACACGTTTTGCATAAAAGTGTTGATTATTTTCATAAAAA